>JBBCBC010000046.1:3141904-3342773 GCA_037126765.1 Stenogyne calaminthoides | reverse complement strand
TCGTCGCAGCCGACGACTGTGAGCTTGTTCAGATCCGAGAAGCTGAAGGTAGTACCTATGAGTTAAATAAACGAATTAATTATATTTCACTTTACAAAGTTCAAACTTTTAGAAGAGATATAATTATTTCCGGGTATTAGATCCAAAGAAGCCGGTACAGATCTACAATTTAGTCCCAACGGGGCCGAAAATTTTCATAATGTAAGGGTAGAATTTTTTTTATAAACCCTTAAGGATGAAATGACAAAAAATTATGAATTTAATCTATAAATATAAAAAATATTAGTCAATTTTTTTTAAAAAATCCCTAGATCCTCTGCAAAGAAGAAAAGACTAAGTTCGAATCCAATTGAAAGCAACTCTACTCATATTAAATTATTGAAATAAATAAATGAAATAATTTCACATTTTTTACGAGTTTGGACTTTTAGACAAAAACTTGTGTGAACTCGAGTTCACGATGAACTCTATTTTGTTATCATTTCATTTTTAAAACAGTGATAGTTTATGTGCATAATAACAGTGATAAAAATTATGTGTAGACCTGATTCACAATAATGTTACACACGAATTTTTAGAAAAGATGAATTTTTTTCAGTACCAACGGTGCTGGAGGAGGCTGTGGTTTGTAAGGTTATTGAGCCGGTGCTGTCGTAGCACCTCCGTGCCACGACGTTGGAGACGCGCATGCAGTGACGGACCCAGAAATTTTACCGAGGGGGACCCAATTTATAACATAGTGTAGCTAAATGCACTTTAGAATTTTTATATATTTTCGAAAATTATTTGACTAAACATCTTTATATTAACAGATTCGAATACATTTATATGTATATTGAAAATGTGAATTATACCTATTCTTTCTCTATTTTGTTACCCCTTTCTCACCTAAAAATCAACATTTTATTTATAGAGTGTTGATTTTTACAAGGATTAGTAATAGTGGTGTACATTGAACATGATGCACATAATACTTTGTTTAAAGGAGATGTACATTGATGAGATGGTTTTTATATATGATATATGGTATAATCTATAACACAAATAATACTCATCCTTCCAAAATATTAGAAATAATAATACACAATTTATCTTCATTTTCTTATGAGACTGTCTCATACAGATGTATCTTAATTATAAGTGTACATATATATAAGAAATTCAAGTGGGGTCAGGGGGGCCCAGTGACCCCCTGACCCCAAGGTAGGTCCGTCACTGCGCGCATGTGTTGGTCGGAGATGTTGAAGACTTGGATGCTCCCTATCAGGGCTCGGGGAGGGTCTTCATAGGCGGCAGTGCAGTTGAGTTCGAACAGATTGTTGATGGCGCAGCCGCTGTCGATGCCGATGCCGAACGGGTAGGGTACAGTGAGGTTGCCGCATTTGGTGGGGCAACCCGGTTTCGTCATGGTTGGGGATTTTAAGATGTGGTATGTATCGGCGGCGGCCGCGATGAGGCTGAAGATGAGAATGAAGGATAGTGACAGCATGCTTCCCCGCATAATTGTGAATAATTACTACGTGAGGCAAATTTGTAATATGATTGGTTAATGAATCTGATTACAGGTTGAGTACTTTGAGGAGGGATGTAGCTAGTCATATAAGTCTTCAGTGTTCTTTCATCCTTTAAACAAATTTGTTATACTATCAAATATGAGTCACACTTGACTTGAGTCCTGAGACAGATCAGAATGTGCATTGATGCTTTAATATTTTGAGAGAAGTAAGTGTCGATTTATTTTAGATTGTACCCCGTCTCATGTATGAAACCGTCTTATACGAGTTTTTGTTATCAAAATATTAGTATACAATAACAACTTAGAATAATATATACTCAATAAAACCTTAATTATATGCATAAATGAATTTAAAATGAATCACCACTCGGAATATTGAATACTTGACTAATCAGAAAACCAAAGCCAAGTTGCCGCACAGCTATGTTAACAGCTTAATTTGTAGACTTTAATGAGCACAATATACGGCCGTAGACTGGGTCAAGATCTCTCAAGATCCTTGCACATTCACATTCCAATCGCCCATGTGAGTGTTGAGTTTAATCCTTGAATGATGAATTATTTTTAATTTTGTCAACGACGACTTCATACTTCATTTTTTATATTCATGCAGGACGAACGTACCTTTAGTTATTGACATTGTGTTTAAAATATCTCATACAAGGTAGTAGAATAAACTCAGAGACAGCTTGTTTGTTTGTTTTTTTTTTTTTTTTTGTTTTTGGCATTTTCTAAAAGAAATAAAATGACATTATAATTGTATTATTTGATTGGCAAATAAAATGATTTATATCATTACTACCGATTATGTTTGGTTTACTCAAATTTTTATAATCAAGCAAGCGTTTGTTTGTGAGAAAAAATCACAAATGGTCCTGTAACTTTGTCTGAATCCACAAATGGTCCTTTATGTTTTTACTTTATCAATTTTGGTCATTTTAATTTCAATTTTAGTCATTTTTGCCGGAAAATTAAAAAATTTGACCAAAAATGATCGAAAATATTATGTAGCACACAAAATAATGCGAAAAAATATTGAAATGATGGGTTCAATGAAAGAAAGAGAATAGTATAAGTTGTGTGCCAAATGATCTGGACTAATTATTTGGGTTCCTTATGTTAATAAGTCACAAATGGAGGGTTCACTAACTCCATGCCCTAAGATATCCATGCCTCGAAAGCGCCACTAGCCGCTACTACCATGCTCCATGCGCCATGGTCGCCCATGCTCGCCATGGCCATGGTCGCCCATCGCCATGCTCGCCAGAGGAGCCGCCATGATCACCCATGCCCGCCCGGGAGTCGCCATGGTCGCCCATGCCCGCTCATGGTCGCCCGGGTCGCCATGGTCGCCCATGCTCGCCCGGCACCACGCGACCTCACCGGGCGCCACGATGGTTGCCTACTCGCCACACCCTGCGCTCCCGCCCGGTGTCGCCATGCCCGCGCCATTCCAACAAGTCACTCACAAACACAATTGCATATACAAAGAGGCAAGTTATACTTAGCCGATTTGTGAGATTTGTAATCAAGGTAAAAGGGATAGAGATGAGTCAAAAAACTTCCCACTTACGAAGGCCTCGATTTTGGTTTAACAAACATGTAAACCAATCGATCTCGTCCCGATGTCGCCAATTTCCCCCAAATGGCCGAGAAGTTTCCAATACTTGGTTCTAAAGCCACGGACTCAAAGAGGAAAACATAGGCGCAAATCCCGTGAACCACACAGTTCGCATGCGCCTGAATCGGGGAGACGTGTTTAGATTGGTGCAATAGGTTTTAGGGTCCAACTTAGCATTAAAAACATTTAATGTCGGTCGACTCTCGAGGCGAGAAAGACCAACTAGTTAGGCTTGTAGTATAAATACTAGAAAGTGAAGACATTAAAGTCGAAATTTTTACATTCAATACAACCGGCTTTATCAATTTGTAGAGATTTGTAATTTATCGCATCAACACTTCGGTAAACATTTATAGAATGAAGATTCAATTTGTTCAAAAACTCCACTTCCCAATCCACTTACCAAGGCCATTAAAATTTTGGTTTAACAAACACGAAACCAATCGAAATCACTCAAAAATTAGCCACCAAATGAATAAAATTCCCCCAATGGATTCGAAAGTTTCAAAAATATGAAATTGATTGGGTCCTAAAGACAATTCAAATGAAAAGAAGAAAACATAATCTCATCTCCATGAACCTCATTCCAACAAGTCACTCCTGAAAACACAATTGCATATACAAAGCTTCGTAATACTTAAGGTGAGATTTGTTTAGATTGGTCTAATATGTTTTTACCAAGGCACGAGTTTGGTTTAACCAACTTACCACGATCTCGGCCATTTAAATTTCCCCAAATGGCGAGAAGTTTACCAATCTCGTCCTAAAGCCGCGGACTCAAAGAGGAAAACATAGAAATCTCCGCCAATTCAGCAGTTTCCATTTCGTGAAGCAGGAGACGAGAAAGGTTTTAGGGTCCACCAACTAGTTAGCTTTAGAAAGAAATACTTTAGAAGTGAAGACTCATTAAAGGGTCAAAATTTTTTACATTCAATACTAACTTTTTTCAATAACAAAAAGAGGCCTTCGCCCAAATCCTCTCTCATTTTATTTATCGCATCTAACACTTCGATTTTAACATTTATCACTTCTTACAATGAAGAACATTCAATTTGTTCTTCATTAATCACACTCGCTTTCTCCACTAATACTTGTTTGTTATACCAATCCACATATCTACATTCAATATCTCATTGAAAAAAATAAATTTTGGTATACAACATATGTTTTGAGGTTTTTCTTTCTTGATGAAAGACAATTCAAATCCTCAACGTAAATTTTACACTCAAATTTTAAATTATCCGTGAATTAGCCATAAAATAAAACTGAAAAATTATTACAAGTTACATGATTTTTTTTGAACCCATTCATTAGTCAAGATTCAATATACGGAGAGTTTTCCAATTTTTCTTCCGTTTTAAGTAAACAAAATATAATTGAAATTGATTGAGGTTTTCTTCCTTATTATTATGAAAGACAATCAAATGAGAGAACGGTAGTGACCTAATCATTTAAGCATTTACGTCGATTTATATCGAAATTTTTATTTTTATTTTTCTAATTTTTTAAAAAAGTTTTTTCAAAATTTAAATAAGGCAAAATCAATTACAAATTAAATATTTATATTTGATTTAGTCGATCAAATTTTAAATTATCCGAACAGTTTTGAATTTATTGAAAATAAATAAGTAAAATATTAATTCAATATAAAATAAAAATATAATATTTTTATAAATTATATTATGAAATTTGATAAATCGATATCATTAAATTAAAAATTATATTACTATTTTTTTAAAATGTGATGATACAAATTTTATAATATTAACTAATTTAATAGACTTATGTTATTAAAGATGATGAAAATATTTTCTATTTTGTTTGTTATTAAAGAACCCATTCATTAGTCAAGAATTTAATGTTTGAATATTTTTTAATTTTTTGAGGAGTTGGGTTGATGTTTTCCAAATTTTCTTCCGCTTTACGTAAGAATTTGGGTCCGGTTATCCATACCCCCATAATTGGGAGATACATCCACATCAATATCAACCTACCAATTTTACCCTTACCGTCTCTCGTCTCTTTTCATCTCCCATTGCCAGATCTTCAGCAGCGCCGCCGCCCCCCCCCACCCCACCGCCCCACCCTGCATACTGTAATTTTTTTCTCTCTCACACTGCAAACTCTAGTTCTCTTTTTCTCTTGTCAGATCGCAGCCGCCCCCTGCACACTCTAATTCTCTTCCTCTGGTCAGATCTCCGCCGCCCCCTGTTCTGTTTCTTTTTTCTTTTTTCAATTTTTTTCTGGTAAATCTTCTTTTTGTCTGTCCAGATCGCCGCCGCCCCTCTTCTCGGTCTTTTTTTTTTCTTCTGGTCTCGCATTCTCAATTCTCACTTCCCCCAAATTAATTTTTGAGATTCCCTTCTCAGTTTTCGCAGATCCAAAGAATTTTTTCTCTTGTTCGAACAATTGGGATAAAAAAATATACTCCAACAATTGTTTGTATTTTCATTTATTGTTGAAAGAACTTGAACAAAAATATATCAAAGTGGCAGTGGGGAGAGCACGGTTGCGGTGGCTGAGTGGGCGACTTCTTCTGCTGAGTGGGCGACTTCTTTTATTTGGAAAGAAGGGGGTATTTCTGTCCAATTATTTAAAAAAAAAAAATTAGTTGGTGTATTTCCAAATTAAGGGGGTGTGAATAACCGGACCCTAAGAATTTTCAGCTTAAAATTAAGCGCTTATATATGTTTAAACTTGGGCCATTTACCACAGGGCCCGGTTAATAAATATTCAAATTTAGAGTCCAGATAAATTTCTGTAAAAATCCTGAAAATAAATGAATTTTGCCTTATAAGGAAATTAATTAATTACATTTATACCCTACTAAATATGATTTTACCTTGTTAATTTTGGATTGATAAGATCAAAAAAGTCAATATAAAATCAAAGTTGAGATATGGATCCCCTCATTTTGCATCTTTATTAAAATTATTCCATAATTATCAAAATTTTTAATTTAATCCCACATGTATTGAATTTGATTCAATTTAGTTCCAAATTGTCGGAGGTCGCTTAAAATTGTCCAAAACGACGTCGTTTTGGGCGCGTGTCCTACACGCACCTCCAATTTTGACCGGAATATATAAGATTTGCGCTCAAACCAACATCGTTTTGGACAATTTTGAGCGATTGCCGACGGATTGAAACTAAATTGGATCAAATGAATAAATGTGGAATTAAATTGAAAAAATTGATAATTATAAGACAATTTCAATAAATATGCAAAGTTATGTGGCAGTATTTTAAATCCCTTGATACTCTAAAATAAAACTTCTTCCCATATATGGAAGCGTACATGCAACTCCTATTTAAAAAGATGGAAAGGTGAAGTAACAACATGAACCTACAAATAATTTATGCTAATATTCAGATGGAAAATGATTCACATAAAAACAATTCGATGGAATATACAAGATTCTGCTTCAGTTCATTGAAACAAAATACAAAGTGAAATAAAGGAATCATTAATACCTAAAAAAGGACTAGCATTAAGAGAAACATGCAGAGAAAACAGAATGATGCATTCGGAATTCGTGCAAATAATCGTATTCATCAATAAGGGCTGTTGGCATGAGGGAAAATTGGCCCACTAGGACTACTATTCAAACTGTCAGGAAATTCACCAGTGCTAGTATAAGCACTAATTGGAACAGTGTAAAGATCAGTGAACGTAACTGGAGCTGCATAAAGATGAGTCGATCCAGACGTTTCATTCATCAATCCAATAAATTCTTCCTCAATAGCAGGGTGATTAGACCAAGGATGTTTGTTAAACTTCCTTAAACCTTCGAGTTCCGTCGTCACTTCTTTCATCGTAGGCCTATCTTCTCCGTTCAAATGCAAACATCTCTTTATTAGTTCAGCGACTGCCTGGATCTGCTCCAATGACCCCTCTCTCACCACCCGAGGATCTAATACTTGAAAAAGACGATTTTCTTTCATTGCCATGACGAAATAAATTGTCAAGTTTCGTTGGTCTTGACTTCTTTTCATGTCGATGGGTCTTTTAGCTGTTAAAAGCTCTGCAAGAACCACTCCAAAACTGTAAACATCGCTCTTTTCAGTCAATAAACTAGTGTGGAAGTATTCAGGATCCAGGTATCCTAATGTCCCCTGGACCAACGTTGTCACTTCAGTTTGGTCCAGGGCAACTAGTCTAGACGCCCCGAAATCTGAAATCTTGGCAGTGATATATTCATCTAGCAAAATATTAGCTGATTTCACGTCCCTATGAATGACCGGAATTGAAGCCGCTGAATGAAGATAGGACAACGCCCCTGCAGCTTCTGCAGCGATTCTTAATCGATTCTCCCAAGATAACCAACTCGTCCCTTGGTGGATGTGTTCAAAAAGCGTCCCGTGAGTGACATATTCATATACTAGTAAAGGAACCTCAGATTCGAGACAACATCCTAATAGTTTAACAACATTTCTATGATTGACCTGTGTAAGAATGACTACTTCGTTGATGAATTGCTCTATTTGGCTTTCTTCCATCACTCTCGATTTCTTTATAGCAACGATGCGCTTATCCGGAAGAACTCCTTTATAAACGGTGCCGTATCCACCTCTACCAAGGATTCTGTCATCTGCATAATTGTTAGTGGCTTTTTCAAGCTCTTCGGCTGTAAATATTTTTGTTGAATCCATTGGACCTTCATTCGATGACATTTGTTGTTTTAGAAGAAAACCGCCATTTTGTTGGAAGAATTTGTTTCTTAGATGTAGCAATTTTCTTTTTTTGAAACCAAAATATATCCAAGTTGCAGCAGTAATTACAGCCAAAAATCCGAATCCAGAACCTGAATATGAAATTGTTGAAAAAACGAACATGATCTTAATTATAGATGAATTAAAGAAGAATATCATGAAAGAAATTGAAAGTTGGGCTTATGTTATTTGAGTATTTTAAAGACACATGCCACATTAGTATATCCAAAAAAAGAAACAAGAATTACCTAAAGCAACCTTTATCACAGGAAACTCAGAGCTTATAGCATTGCATCCTTTACCATTCTTAAGGCCATCACCAGAATGTCCTTTTGGACATGAACAATTAAAACTTCCCGGAACATTGATGCAAATCTTGTCACAGTTATTGAGGCCTGGATCCGAACATTCATCAATGTCTACAAATAAAAATTTCCCGAAACATTAATTAGACTTTTAGTTTTAGATATTGAAATGGAATATTCTTTCATTAATCTAGCAAATTTGTCAAACAGAAACATATACATGTATATAGAATATAATTTAATTTGGCATGGGGTCATGAATTTAACAATATCTACAAATTATTAATTTTGCAAGTTTAGATTAGTTTTAGATGAAATGAAATTCTGATATAGAAAATTTGTCAAACAAAAATATGCACATAGAGTATAATTTAATTTGGCATGGCTCATGAATTTAACAAGTCGAATTTTAGTTGTGAATTTGAATTACTCTAACATATACATGTTTCAATTCCAATATTTCACTTTTCATATTCTATTGGTGTTACATATACCTTCACTAATACATATTTTGCTTTGCATAGCTAGTTAAAAAAGACCTTAGACTGCGGTTATAAGGGTTGCCCAAGTTACAAGTGTCTAAGTAAAATTGACACTTAGACAATGATTTGTGAACAATTGTCCGAAAATTTCACTTAGACAACGATTGTGAACCGCTTGTCCAAATATCAAAATATCCAAAACCAAATGTCAAATTAAAATTTCAATTTTTTAGTCACTTTACCCACCAAACAACTCATATATAAGCCACCAAGCCTCCCAAAAACCGCTGTCCAAATTAAAATTTTCAGTTTTTAGCCATGGACCCACCAAGCAACTCATATATAAGCCACCAAGCCTCCCAATTAATTAAGACAATTATTTGCTCCCATGGGGGACCGAACACGGGACTAAGATCCGCTCGGACACTTGCTTTCTTGTGTTTATTTAATGAAATTAATTCTATATGTCCTAAAAATAATTTTTTCTTACAATTTTTTTTTAAATTCTTTATTTCAATTATCTTATTTATTAATTCAATCACATTTTTATATAATAATTTTTTTATATAAATTTAAATTTAAATTAAATTATATTATATTAAAATTATATTTTTTACTTGTTTTTTTAAAAAAGTTTTACCTTTCTTTTAAAATTGTAATACTTTTCCTTCTAAACAAATAATACTTTTTTTTATCTAAATAAGTAATATTTTTCTTTAAACAAGTAATACTTTTTTTTCTAAACAAATAATACTTTTCTTTAAATAAGTTATACCTTTCGAGCTAAACAAACTAGTAATACTTTTCTATTTAAATTGTAAGTAATATTTTTCTTTAAACAAGTAATACTAAACAAGTCATACATTTTTTTAAACAAGTTATAATAATAATAATAATAATAATAATAATAATAATAATAATAATAATATGTTTACTCACAAAACTAGCTAGGCTAGGCTAGTCACTTTTTTAAAGATATAATTCCAATCAAGACAAGGTTTGTTTATTTAATTCATTAATTGTTATGGAAAAAATTAATGTAATATTAGGAAATAAATGGCAAAGTGTTATTTTTCTATGCATGCATTTGGCCGCAGCTGTCAGTTCTAGAGTGGGAACCGGGCTTTAGTTACACAGAGGTTCGAAATCGCTGTCCAAACTTGCACAGCGGTTCATAACCGATGTCTAAGTTCTTAGACATCGGTTATGAACCGCTGTCTATTTTTAAACTTTTTTTTTTAATAAAATCGCTCTCCAAGCTATAATGTGGAGAGCTGTTTGAAAAAAAGGTTGTCCAAGTGCAACTGTGTAAGCTTAAATGTGTAGTAGTGCTTGCTGAATTTTTTTAGCACATGCACCCCCAGAATATGACGGTTCGTTGGACATTTTTTAATGGGATTAAATTTTTTGTAGTCCAGTAACTTATTCTCATTTTGAAATTGATCCCGAATGTTTTGATTTTAGTCCGGTAAGTTTATGAGAATTTTGAAATTGGTCCAAATGATTTGCAATAGTAGGTCACCCATCCAGTCAATGCACATATAAAACTTTGTTTGACATTTTTTTTACATGTGGCAATATTCATTGAATTTTTATGTTAATGTGACATTATTTATTTTAATAATTCATCAAATTAATAAAAAAATTATTAAATTTGAATATTTTTAATTTTTTTACATATTCTCAAATTATGTTACTGAATTTATTGTATATAATTTATATTATTTAAAAAAATTAATTTTATAATTCTATTAATTAAAAATTTTAATAACTAAAGTAAATTAAATTTTGCTAAATTATTTTAAAAATTAAATTTAAATATTTGAAATATCTTAAAGTAAACTAATTAAAAAAAAATTATTATCGATAAATTTTTAAAAATTCAAATCATAAGATTTTAAAGCAGTAATATAAATAAAATAAAATAAAATAAAATGCTAAAAAAATCATTTTAAATTTAATCTTAAGGTTATAGTATAACTATTTTTTTAAAGTTTTATTTTAATTTTATTTATATTACAGCCTTTTTAAAATTTTAAAATTTTTAATTTTTTACAAATTTAATGGTCATAAGTTTTTAATTGAATTTACTTTAAGGTATTAAAAAACAATTATTTTACAATAATTTGGTAAAATTTAATTTATTTTAGAATATTTAAATTTATTATGAAAATTAATAGAATTATATTTTTTCTTAATAATAATTTTTATATAAAAAAATAGTAATGTAATTTGAAGAATATATAATTTTTTAATTTAATTTTTTTTTTACTAATTTAATAAATTATTTAAACAAATAATGTCACATTAACATAAAAATTAATCAACATTGCCACATGTAAGTAAAGGTCAAACAAAATGTCAAATGTGTATTGACTGGATAGGTAACCTGCTATTGCAGGTCACTTGAACCAATTTCAAAATTTTCACAAACTTACAAGATCAAAATAAAAAATTCAAAACAATCAGGACTAATTTCAAAATAATTATAAGTTACTGGACTACAAAAAATTTAATTATTTTTTTAATTATTCCACGTGTCATCCAACCATATTATGTACTCCCTCCATCCTATTTTTGATTATCCATTAACTGTAGACATGAAGATTAAGAAAAAATAGAAGATAATAGTATTAAATGATGTAAAGTGGGTAAAGTGGGTTTGGTGGAGGGAAATAATAATATTAAATGGTGTAAAGTGAGTTTGATGGAAAGAAATAATAATATTAAATAGTATTGAATGTTGTTTTATTACCTTATTTGGAAATTGATAAACAAAATTAGGACAACTATTTATCAAAAACGAATAATCAAAATCAGGACGGATGGAGTAATATAAAGTGAAACCTCAATTATTATGAAACAGATGATTTCATCCTACTGAAAAGTTATAAAGAAAGTGGGAGGAAATTATTACCCGTGCAACCTGGATCCAGATACGAGTTGCCTTCATACCCGTTTAGACATCTGCACCGATACCCACCCAAACCCGTATCCGAATCAACACAAACACTATTACCCTTGCACGCGTAATCTCCCGAACTCTCAACTTCCCCACAAGTCAAATTCCCAATCGCCCAATCCAGCACAATAGGCACCGTATCTTTTACCCGCTGCATGAAATTCGGGTCGGACAGGTCCGACTCCCCACGGAAAACGAACGCATCCTCCTCCCCGAAAAACGCATGACTACACGGGTTGAACGACGACACATTCACATGACTAAACCAACTATCCATAGAAATATCGTACCCTTGCAACCCTTTCGGCAAAGTGGTGTGGCAACAGCCAATACCGGAGCAGTTATCACCTGTGACCACATCCGTGACATTCAAGCAGATTGTAATACAGGAGGCGGTGAAGTTCCGGCCGCCGGTGCCGAAAACCAGAGCGTAGTCGTCGCAGCCGACGACGGTGAACTTGTTGAGGTCGGAGTAGCTGAAGGTAGTGCCGATGGTGTTGGATCGGGCGTCGGTTCTGAGGGTTTGTGATTTGGTGCCGTCGTAGCAACTCCGGGCTATGACGGTTGAGACGCGAATGTGTTGGTCGGAGATGTTTTTGATTTGGATGGTTCCGATCAGGGCTCGGGGAGGGTCTTCGTAGGCGGCGGTGCAGTTGAGTTCGAACCGATTGTTGATGCCGCAGCCGCTGTTGATGCCGATCCCGAACGGGTAGGGTACGGCGAGGTTGCCGCATTTGGTTGGGCAGCCCGGTTTGGTGATGGTTGCGGATTTTAAGATGTGGAATGAATCGGTGGCGGCGGCGGCGGCGATGAGGCTGAAGAGCAGAATGAAGGAGAGTGGTGACAGCATGTTTCCGCGCATCATTTGGGATTGATTATGGTTTTGCTTAGCATATAGAGTGTGTGTATATATATATACGTCAATACGTGTGTAGTACATCCATTGATTATGGTGTTGCTTAGCAAATTTGTACTCGAATCTCGGATTTAAACCAAATTCATCCATAATTTTTAACTTTTATTGAAATGGTTCCATAACTATTAATATTTTCAATTTAGTTTTACACTTATTCAATTTGTTCCAAATTAGTCCTAAACCGCCGGAGATTGATAAAATTAAAATACCGAAAACAATATCGTTTTAGTTGCAAAAATTAGGGGCGCGTGATAGACACACGACTAAAGTGACATCGTTTTGGGTGTTTTTGGTCGATCTCCGAGGGTCTGGGACTAAATTGACACAAATTGAATACATGTGAAACTAATTAGTTTAAAAAAGTTGATAATTTCAATAAAGCTGAAAAATTATGAGACGAATTTGGTATAAATCCCTTCATTATGGGACCCATTTGGGCATTAACGCCTTAACATTTTGATAAGAATGAGTGTTAATTTGTGCTAAATTGTACCCATTTTATGTATGAGACCGTCTCAAATGAATTTTTGCCACCGGTAATTAGTTATTTTCGTTAAACAAGTTACTGTTCACATTGAACAATACTCTAGTTACACTTTGCAAATAGTGAACACAAATATTACTCTAAAATTTATTAACAAAAAATAAGAGGCCCGGGTGCAATGTACGTGCTTAGTAAACCCGGCCGGTTCATTTTAGAATAATATACCAAACATAGAGTTGATTAGTGGGTTTCTTTTTTCTTTTAATATTACATCTATTTTCCCCCAAATTAACGTATATATAAAATATGAATTTATGAATGGATAGATGTAGATTGGGAATTCTTTTACGGCAATTTAAGGACAATATAATTTAATTTTTAATGACACAAATATAGGATCATAAAATTTAATTTTCGTGAGTTTAGGCACATATATGACCTATATTTGTCAAAAAAAAAGTTAATAACCTATGTTTACGGCAAAAATAATTAATGACGTACATTTGTTATAATGAAAATATATTGTTCTTTTAACTTTCACCCGTCAAATTACGGGCCTAAAATAATTTTCCCAATGTAAAATAATACTAACACTCTCCGAATTTTGTATGAGTTAGTTTTCATTGAACTAAATCTATGCTATGAACTTGAATTATTTAATTAATTTCACTAATATTCAACACATTTTTCTAAATTACTAAATTTGACCCTTATTATTAATTATATCCTGGATAGAGTCAAGTGTTATAAATTAAAACAAAATTTATAGCATGAACCAAGTTTATACAATTTTTTGTCACTTTGCATACTTGATTGACAGAAGACCAAAAGCCAAGTTGTTATACAGCTACGTTAGCAGACTTTATAGACTTTAATGAGCCCAATATACGGCGACGGAATGGGTCAACAATATCACTCAAGATCCTTGCACATTTCAATCGCCAATGTGTGGGTTGTATTGAGGACGAACGCACCTTGTAGACTTTAATCCTTGAATGATGAATTATTTTTTTGTCAACGACGACTTCACATTCCATTTTTGTATTGAGGACGAACGCACCTTCAATTATTGAGATTAAGTGTTTAAAATATCTCATACAAACTGGAATTAACTCAAGGATCGTTTGGTTTGTGCAGAGAATATAATAGACAATGATAATAAAAGTAATGAGAAATAATAAATAAAAATAACTTATTACAACTGTATTATTTGATTGGTAAGTAAAATCATTTATCATTATATCGATTGGAAAGTGGGCGCTGGGAATTGGGTGATTTATCATTATATCTCATTACTTTTATATTATCATTTCTATTCTATCATTTCTATTTTATTAAATAATAATGAGATATTATTTACTATATTATATTATATCCCTTGGATTTATAGTGTTTCAGAGTAATCATACTTTAAAAGGAAATTAACATGATCTAAACACTAAAATGAAATTTCTTTATATATATAAAACTGTTTCATACAAAATTCCCATTTAAAAAGGTGAAGGGTGAAGGAACAACATGAATCTCGACATATAATTTATGCTAATTTTCAAGTGGGAAATGATTCACATAAATATAAATCAATGGAAAGTACAAGGTTTTGCTTCATTTCATTGAAAAAAAAATAAAAATCAAACAATGGAACCACATCAAATCATTAAAACTAAAAAGGATCGACATAAAGAAAGACATGAAGAAAAACATAATAAAACATCAAAGAATTTGGTCCTATTATAATCATATTCATCAACGAGGGTTGTTTGCATGAGGGAAAATTGGCCGACTAGGAGTACTATTCAAACTGTCAGGAAATTCACCAGTGCTATTATAAGCACTAATGGGAACACTGTAAAGATCGGTGGATGTAATTGGAGCTGCATAAAGATCAGTCGATTCACATGTTTCATTCATCAATCCAACAGATTCTTCCCCAATAGCAGATTGATTAGCCAAAGGATGTTTGTTAAACTTCCTTAAACTTTCGAGTTCCGTCGTCACTTCTTTCATCGTAGGCCTATCTTCTCCATTCAAATGCAAACATCTCTTTATTAGTTCAGCGACTGCCTGGATCTGCTCCAATGACCCCTCTCTCACCACCCGGGGATCCAAAACTTGAAAAAGTCGGTTTTCTTTCATTGCCATGACAAAATAAACTGTCAAGTTTCGTTGGTCTTGGCTCCTTTCCATGTCGATGGGTCTTTTAGCCGTTAAAAGCTCTGCAAGAACCACTCCAAAGCTGTAAACATCGCTCTTTTCTGTCAACAGACTGGTGTGGAAGTACTCAGGATCCAAATATCCTAATGTCCCCTGGACCAACGTTGTCACTTCAGTTTGGTCCAGGCAACTAGTCTAGATGCCCCGAAATCTGAAATCTTTGCGGTGATATATTCATCTAGCAAAATGTTGGCTGATTTCACGTCCCTGTGAATGACTGGAATTACAGCAGCTGAATGAAGATAGGACAGAGCCCCTGCAGCTTCTGACGCAATTCTTAGTCGATTCTCCCACGATAACCAACTTGTTCCACGGTGGATGTGTTCAAAAAGTGTCCCGTGAGTAACATATTCATATACTAGTAAAGGTACCTCAGATTCGAGGCAACATCCTAATAGTTTAACAACATTTCTATGATTGACCTGTGTAAGATTGACAACTTCGTTGATGAAATGCTGTATTTGGCTTTCTTCCATCACTCTCGATTTCTTTATAGCAACTATGCGCTTATCCGGAAGAACTCCTTTATAAACGGTGCCGTATCCACCTCTACCAAGGATTCTGTCATCTGCATAATTGTTAGTTGCTTTTTCAAGCTCTTCGGCTGTAAATATTTTTGTGGAATCCATTGGACCTTCATTTGATGAAATTTGTTGTTTTAGAAGAAAACCACCATTTTGTTGGAAGAATTTGTCTCTTAGTTGTAGCAATTTTCTTTTCTTGAGACCAAAATATATCCAAGTTGCAGCAATAATTACGGCCAAAAATCCAAATCCAGTACCTAAAATTTGCCGTTGTTGGAAAAGGGAACATGATTATTAGAAAAATTCAAGAAAAAGTTGGTCTCATGTTATTTAAGCATTTTAAAACAGATATATCCAATAAAGAAACAAGAATTACCTAAAGCAACCTTGATGAAACTCGGAGCTTGTACCATTAATACACCCTTTACCATCCTTCCGGCCATCACCAGATTGTCCTTTAGGACAAGAACAATTGAAACTCCCCGGAGTATTGATGCAAATCATGTCACAGTTGTTGAGGTTTGGGTCCGAACATTCATCAACATCTACAACATCGAACACAAAGGTGTCCCAATTTCGTCATCGGACATCTCAACATTTAATTGATGTATAAATCAAACTAGAGTACTGTCTTTGATTAAACAAGAATTGACTCATAATATCAATAAAAAACTAGAAATTGAGTTCATTTACTAATATGTCATGAGCTGACAAAATTACTGGATTTAAATCAAAATGGTCCCGTAATTTTGTACTTTTATTGAAAAAGTCCCGTATATATTACATATTTCAATTTAGTCCCGTATGTTTTCAATTTGTGCCGATTTTATCCCAAATCGCCAGAGACCGGTCAAACTACCCAAAACGACGTCGTTTTTGGGGCGTGTGATACACACGCTGTGTCCAAATCGATGCCAGTCAGCATTTTTCGATCGAAATTAGGGGCGCGTGTATCACACGTGCCAAAAACAACGTCGTTTTGGGGTAGTTTGACAGGTCTCCGGCGATTTGGGACTAAATCGGCACAAATTGAAAACATACGGGACTAAATTGAAACATGTGATATATACGGGACTTTTTCAATAAAGTTGCAAAGTTACGAGACCATTTTGATTTAAGGGAGAAGAACATTCCACTACAAAGTCACCCAAAACATTACATCCAGGTACAAAGTGCAGAAAATTTTTGCACTTTAGTTCAAATTTGAACTATAGTACGGCGTACTTTAGTTCAAATTTCTGCACTTTGTACCTAACTGTAATTGTATCCTAAAAATTGTATCTAACTGTAATTTTCTCTTGATTTAAATCCCCAAAATTACTGTTTTAAACCTAGCTATTAATTTGTTTAGGAGTCCTCACTCTAAGGTGCAAAGTCGGCACACATATTACTCTAAAGTACAATGTGCAAAAAAAATTTCGCACTTTAGTTCAAACTAGATACTAAAGTGCAACGTAATTTTTGCACATTGTACCTTAGAGTAATATGTGTGCCCACTTTGTACCTTAGAGTAATTTTTCCATTTATTTATAGAAACATGTAAACGAAATACTAAAATTTATATAGTAAATATATCTTAAATTATAATTTAGCTTATTAATTAAAGAGTAGAGGATATCGATTTTCTTTTTTGGTTTGACTTAAGGACCCTCAAATTTGTATAAAAAGTACAGTCTGATGATTGCTTAGGGTAGCTACAAGGATGGAGCGAGGAAGGGTACGGGGGCATTGGGCCCCCTGAGATCCTGAAAATTTTCAGGATATATTTAGTAATATCACATTTATATAGTATAAAAAAATATTTAATCATATATATATATTTGAATAAAACTAAGTTGTTCCCTACTTGACAGTCAATTAGGAAATTTTATTATTGAAGTGAGTTTAGATGAAAATTTCTCTACGGTTACTGAAATAGGACGTCTTACTCAAAAGATGGTTTTTATAATAAAAATCATATTGTATTTCCATTTGTTTATTTGTTTGTTAAGTCATCATTGATCTTACCTATTGCTACAACTACAGTGGAAATAACATTTTCAGCAATGCAACTTATCTAGAGTTCACTACTTAATCATATGGGAGACAAAATTTTGAATTAATAATTGTTTGGTTGTATACATAGAAAAAATATTTTTTTCAGAAAGATAGTAAAAAAATAATCATGTAATGTTTCCAAATCATGAAAAATCGAAGAAGAATGTTATAGTTTAATGTCATGTAATTACGTTTAAAATTTATATTATATAAGTATATGTATTGGTTTATTTACTCGTCTTAAACTTTTATTTTCGTACACTTTTATTACTATTAGTTGGAGAATTTTTTTTTTTGGTCCCATAACTTTCTTGTAAATTCATTTTTCGTCCAAAAAAATTTAACTATCTAATTTTGGTACAATCTAACTCAATTGTCCAATTTTGGTCCCATTTCGCTGAAAAACAGAAAATTTTGTCATTTTTGGTCATGCGCAAGTCACGTATCGATTAAAATTGGGAGTTTTTAAGCTCGTTCGTAGCTGACGTGGACGCTGACTAATAAATAAAATTTTATTTTTTTCGCAATTTACTAGGAAGTTTCTTTCTAACTTTTTAAAAAAATGAGTTTTTGTTTAATAGTCAACGTCTTTTTTAGCTACGAGCTCAGAAACCCTCAATTTTAACCTACTCATGACTTGTGCATGATAAAAAAAGATAATTTTTTTTATTTTTTGTGAAAATGAGACCAAAATTGAACAATATAGATAGTTATTAGACTAAAATTAAACATTAAATTTTTTTTAGACGAAAAACAGATTATAGAAAAGTTATGATCATATCAAAAAACTTTTTTCTCATATTAATTGGGCCCCTGGTTGAAATCCTGGCTCCGCACTGGGTAGCTAGACATATGTTGTTTAGTTGTATGATATAGTTTTAAACTTTTAGAGCAACTCTTTTGACTATGCAGCCAACAGAAAAATTATACCTGTGCAGCCAGGATCCAAGTACGGGTTGCCTTCAAACCCCTTTTTACAGCTGCACCGATACCCATCCAAACCCGTATCCGTATCAACACAAACACTATTACCCTTGCACGCGTAATCCCCCGAACTCTCAACTTCCTCGCAAGTCCAATTCCCAATCGCCCAATCCAGCACTACGGGCACTGTATCCAGAACCCGCTGCATGAAACCCGGGTCGGAAAGATCCGAAACCCCACGGAAAACGAACCGGTCCTCCTCCCCGAAAAACGCGTGACTACACGGATTGAACGACGCGTTCGCGTGATAGAAATAAGTAGACAACGAGGTAAAATACCTCTTCAGCCCCTTGGGCAAACTCGTCTGGCAACAGCCGCTGCCGGTGCAGTTACCGCTGATGACATCTTCGGCGTTCGTGCATAGCGAAAGGCAGCCGTTGGTGAAGTTCCGGCCGCCGGAGCCGATGACGAGGGCGGAGTCGTCGCAGCCTACGACGGTGAACATGTTGAGCTCAGAGAAGCTGAAGGTTGTGCCGATGGTGCTGGTGGAGGCTTCGAGCTGGACTGTTACTGCGCCGGCGGTGTCTTAGCAGCGGCGGGCGACTACGTTGGAGATGCGCATGTGTTGGTCGGAGATGTTGTAGATTTGGATGTTTCCGATTAGGGCTCGGGGACAGGGACGGATCTAGGATTTCGTCTCAAGGGGGGCGAAATTTTCCATTGGGTAAGGGCGGTGGAATTTTAAAATCCCAACGGGGGCGAAATGACAAAATTTAACAATTTTAAGGTATAAATGTTAAATTTTCGACAAATACAATACAAAAAATTTCAATCCCAAAGGGGGGCGACCGCCCCCGGCGCCCCCCCCCTAGATCCATCCCTGCTCGGGGAGGGTCTTTGTAGGCGGCGGTGCAGTTGAGTTCGAACAGATTGTGATGCCGCAGCCGCTGTCGATGCCGATGCCGAACGGGTAGGGTACTGTGAGGTTGCCGCATTTTGTGGGGCAGCCCGGTTTGGTTATGGTTGGGGATTTTAAGATGTGGTATGTGTCCGTGGCGGCGGCGATTCGGCCGAAGATCAGAATCAGGGAGAGTAGCTGCAGCATGTTTTCACGCATAATTGAAATTAACTACGGCTTTGTGTTACGTTTTTGATATTTTCTGGGATGTTTGTAATGTGTTTTTTAGATTTTCTGGAATAATATTGCTAAAATATAAATTGCTGGTAGAACAAGATGAAGAACAAGATGAAGATTTGAAGAAATAGGGAGAGAGATAATTAGATAGGAAGAGAGGTAGTTAGAAGAGAGAGAATGATGCAAATTTTCTGATATTCTCATTCATCGGCCAGAGACCGTATTTGTAACTAACAGTGGGGTCCACACACAGATGGATATTCCTTATGTAATTTAAATGCAGAATCTAAAATAGATAATGGATCTTCCAGATCATTCTAAATGTTTGGGCCCATTGGTGAGAAGCCCAAACATTTCCTCATTCAGATAAACCATTCAGGTGAATTTGGCTCAGGTGCATCCTGAGCCTCAGGTCCTTCGGTCAGATAATAAACCTCAGGCGCATACTGAACCACAGGTTCCTTGTTCAGATATTTTACCTCAGGCGCATCCTGAACCTCAGGTTTCTTGTTCAGATAAGTTGACTCAGGTGGATCCTGATCCTCAGGTTCCTCGCTCAGATTATTTGGCTCAGGTGCATCCTGAGCCTCAGGTAATTCGTTCGGATAAATAAATTCTGAACCTTTCTTTCCCACTGATAAAGGAAACCCTAATTTTAACTCCCCTTTCGTACCCATCTCATTATTCTTCATGTTTCTCTCTGGTCTTGCAACAATACTCCCTCCAACGGAAGATCCTTGTCCCCAAGGATGGAGTGAAGGAAAATTTCGCAGAACAAAGACGGTATCTTCCCACGAATCGATTTTCCAGTCTTCGGTAACCCAATAAACACGAACCTGATCTATCTCCTTTCCGTTTTCCAGGTGTCGACGTCGTTTTGTGACATAGTAGGGCTGGATCGCGAAGAGGCAGTTGCTATCAACATCTGGAAGGCTCTGTGAAGGTACGTACTTAACCCCTATGTATTTCTTGAGTAAAGAAATATGGAAGACGGGATGAATCTTTGACCCAATTGGTAGATCTAACTTGTAAGCCACACTCCCCACCCTTTGCAAGATAGTATAAGGGCCAAAGTATTTTGACGACAACTTCAAATTCTTTCGGTATTGAATGGAATTCTGCCGAAAAGGTTGAAGTTTGAGAAAAACTTGGTCTCCTACCTCAAAAACCCTCTCTTGTCTATGCTTGTCAGCTTGTACCTTCATGCAATTCTGTGCTTTGATTAGATTAGCCTTGACTTGCTGTATGATGTGTTGTCTGTGAGTAAGCAGATCTGTAACCTCCTCATTTGTTGAATCCAAATATGGCCCATAAGTAAATCCTGTAGGAGTATACCCGTAGAGAGCCTCAAAAGGTGTCATCTTCAGACTTGAATGATAATTTGTGTTGTACCAGTACTCTGTCATAGGTAGCCACTTCAACCACTACTTAGGGTTGTCACTTACTAAACACCTCAAGTACTGCTCCAGACATTGATTTACTCTCTCAGTCTGTCCATCAGATTGGGGGTGATAAGATGAACTGAGGTGTAATTGAGTTCCCACCAACTTAAATAATTCCTTCCAAAAACAGCTAGTAAATATTTTGTCCCCGTCACTCACTATACTAGCTGGTAATCCATGCAGCTTATAGACAACATCCAAAAACACCTTAGCTAAAGAAGTAGCAGTATATGGATGTGATAGGGCTATGAAATGTGAATATTTAGTGAATCTGTCCACTATCACCCATATCACATTCTTTCCCCAAGAGTTAGGAAGCCCTTCTATGAAATCCATAGAGATATGTGACCATGCTTGCTCTAGAATGGGTAAGGGTTGTAGGAGACTAGGATATAAACCTGGACTTGACTTATTTTTGGCACATACTTCACACCTCTTGACCCACATCAACACATCATCTTTCATATTAGGCCAAAAAAAAATCCTCTTAAGCCTCTGATTGTTGGGATTATACTGAACTCATTCCCCAACACTGATAAGTTCCTGTAACCCCAGAATGCCCTCCATAGGGTGTGGAGTGCATCTCAGAAAGGATTAAATCTCTTAATCCACTATTGCTACCCACAACCAGCCTCTTTTTATATCTCAAAATACCATTAGTGAACTGAAATAGGGGGTAAGTATTAGGATCAGTACCTTTGGTTTTGATGATTTACTCAATGTAACCATCATCAGTGTAACTTAGCAGGACCTGATCCAACCAGGTTGGGACCATTGTAGTTAGAGCAGAACAACTGTTCTCCCTTCTGGATAGTGCATCAGCTGCACTGTTCTCACTCCCCTTTTTATACAAAATCTCATAGTCAAGGCCCAACAACTTAGTAATCCATCTTTGTTGTAGTGGAGTTACCACCTTTTGGTCCAGAAGGTGTTTAAGGGATTGTTGGTCAGTCTTTATAGTGAATTTCTGACCCTGCAAGTAGTGCTTCCACTTCTCAATGACCATTAGTACTGCCAAAAACTCCCTCTCATAGACAGAGAGTGCTTGATTCCTTGGACACAAGGACTTACTCATGTAAGCAATGAGATTTCCTTCTTACATGAGTACAACTCCAATTCCTTTCCCACTAGCATCAGTTTCCACCACAAATCTCTTTGTGAAATCAGGTAATGCTAGCACGGGGACACTCACCATGGCTTCCTTCAATTTTTGAAAAGCTAGGTCTGCCTCAGAGTTCCATTTGAAATTGTCCTTCTTGAGTAAAGAAGTGAGTGGTTTGCTGATGAAACCATATCCCTTCACAAATTTCCTGTAATACCCAGTTAAGCCCAAGAAACCCCTTAATTGTTTAATGGTTTGTGGTTTTGTCCATTGAACCATACACTCAATCTTTCCTGGATCAGTAGCAACTCCATCTTTAGAAATTATGTGGCCCAAATACTCCACACTAGTCTGGCCAAAACTACATTTGCTTCTCTTAGCAAACAACTTATTGGCCCTCAACAGTTGTAAGACTGCTTCCAAGTGAATTAAATGTTGTGTTTCCTCGGTGCTGTAAATGAGGATGTCATCGAAAAAGACCAACACAAATTTCCTCAAATGATCCCTGAACACCCGATTCATTAGTGATTGAAATGTAGCAGGTGCATTGCACAACCCAAATGGCATCACTAGGAATTCATAATGACCATTATGGGTCCTGAAAGCAGTCAATTGCCTATTCTCTTCCTTCATTAGGATTTGAAAGTACCCTGACCTCAAATCTATCTTTGAAAAGATTTTAGCACCCTTAAGCTCATCTAGTAACTCATCAATGATAGGAATAGGGTAGTTGTGCTTGATTGTGAGCTCATTAAGGTACCTGTAATCCACACATAGCCTCCAAGTGCCATCTTTTTTCTTCACCAAAATCACAGGTTAAGCAAAAGGGCTCTTACTATTTTGAATTACTCCTGTAGTCAGCAAGTCCTTTACAATCTTTTCAATTTCCTCCTTATGGCTGTGAGAAGTTCTATATGGGTACTGCTGTTTAGGGATGCTCCCTGGTTTGAGTATAATCTGGTGTTCCACCCCCTCCCTGGTGGTAATTCCACTGGTTCCTCAAATATATCCTTGTAAGCTAGTAGTAGCTTATGTAACTCAGGATCATCTTTAGTGTGGGTAGGAGGTGTTGATGTAATTAAGTATAACTTCCTTAAAGGCTTCTGTGTGGATCATCTGATATTATCCCACATCAGAAATCAACTTACATTCAGCTGTTGAAGTAAGTGTTTGTAGTTTCACCCTCTTCCCAAGCAAGCTGACTGTGAAAGTCATCTTTTCATAGTCAAGCTCAATAGGTGTCTGCTTAATTTTAACCAATCCCTCCTAGGATCGAGATCACAACCCTCATTCTCCAACAAACCTCGGTGGGTAGGTGAATTGATGTCCTCGCATGTTCCAAGTGAAAGGGTTCACTTGTTGTGAGTGACCAATCTTTGCCCATTAGCAACCTTCACCAGTATGGGTTTAGCATCACTTTGATTTGAGCCTTTTAAATTGTAGCCTTTTTGTATAAAACTCGTGGTGCTACTGAGTCTATGAGAATGTGGAGTTTGTGGTGTTCAAACTCCCCAAAAAAAAGCTCATGGTAGTAACTCCATCTTCACCACTTAGAGCATTTAGTGACATCCGGACCTCTTCCATGATGTCGACCCACATAAATAAACAACCTGTTCTTCCCCTTCAAAGTAGGATAAGAGAAGGATTGAGTATCTTCCTCTTCTTCCGCCAATCATGTATGAAATTCTCTGTTTGCATTTGTGCCCATGCACAAAAGGTTCATCACAATTGTAACATAACCCTTTCTCCTCCTAAATTTGCCATTTCAGAGGGAGATAAGACCTTGAAATGTGGTTTCCCTTCTTTGGTAGGGCCCCAAAGAAGCATCACCCTTCTTCCCATCGCATAAAATTAGAGTTAGAGTTAGGGTTAGGGTTAGGGTTAGGATTAGAAACCCTTGAATAGGGCTTAAGTTTTTTAGTTAGTCAAAGAAGAGGCTTTGATCTTGCTTCCTGCCCAATTTAATAGCATGTTGAAGTGTGGTAGGTTCAAACATGGCTATTGTTGCTTGTAGCTCTTCATTAAGTCCTCCAATGAAACTTGCCACAAAGTAGATTTCTGAGAATACATCCCCAGTAACTACCAGCATACAAGCTTTCAGCTCCTCATACTTATCAACATAATCTTCATAGCTACCAGTTTGTTTGAGTTTGTTAAACTCAGAAATCACTGTAGAGTCCTTAATCTCCTCAAATCTAGTTGAGAGAATAACCAAAAATTGTGCCCAAGTTAATTCCACATTTCTTTGATTGAAATTCTGAACCCATAGTGCTGCTTTACCCTCAAAATGGATAGTAGCCAAAGTTAATTTTTGTTGATCAGTCATACTAGGCATAAACTTAAAATACCCATTGGATCTTAGTACCCATAACCTAGATTTAAAGCCATCAAACCTAGGGAATTCAATCTTAGGCACTGGGTTGTGAAATTGGGTACCATCAGTTAACTTCCTTGGAGATTCCTGATATTGATAAGATGATCCCCCACCAACAGTTCCAAAGGTAAGCCCTCCACCAGCAGGTCCATAGTTAGGCCCTCCACCACCAGATCCAAAGCTAGGACTCCCCAAAATAGAAGGCCCTTCATTGTGACCCTTGCCTTTTTCCATATTCAACAGTTGTAACTGCATAGCTGCCAAAGTGTTAGTCATAAGATCAAATTTCTCCTCCATCTTGGTTGTTAAACCTTGCATATTGTCTGTTAGCTTCCCCTCTACTGCTTCCAGCTTCATGGCTTCCGTTTGAATTAATAATTCCAGCTTCCTGTGTGATTCTTGCAGATCCTTGGAGCGCGTTCCCTCGGCCATGATCAAACTTGGCTCTGGAATACCAAATATTACGTTTTTGATATTTTCTGGGATGTTTGTAATGTGTTTTTTAGATTTTCTGGAATAATATTGCTAAAATATAAATTGCTGGTAGAACAAGATGAAGAACAAGATGAAGATTTGAAGAAATAGGGAGAGAGAGAATTAGATAGGAAGAGAGGTAGTTAGAAGAGAGAGAATGATGCAAATTTTCTGATATTCTCATTCATCGGCCAGAGGCCGTATTTGTAACTAACAGTGGGGTCTACACACAGATGAATATTCCTTATGTAATTTAAATGCAGAATCTAAAATAGATAATGGATCTTCCCGATCATTCTAAATGTTTGTGCCCATTGGTGAGAAGCCCAAACATTTCCTCATTCAGATAAACCATTCAGGTGAATTTGGCTCAGGTGCATCCTGAGCCTCAGGTCCTTCGGTCAAATAATTAACCTCAGGCGCATACTGAACCTCAGGTTCCTTGTTCAGATATTTTACCTCAGGCGCATCCTGAACCTCAGGTTTCTTGTTCAGATAAGTTGACTCAGGTGGATCCTGATCCTCAGGTTCCTCCCTCAGATTATTTGGCTCAGGTGCATCCTGAGCCTCAGGTACCTCGTTCAGATAAATAAATTCTGAACCTTTCTTTCCCACTGATAAAGGAAACCCTAATTTTAACTCCCCTTTCGTACCCATCTCATTATTCTTCATGTTTCTCTCTGGTCTCGCAACACTTTGCTTTGCGGAGCAGGAATATATATTTTGTTCATTAACTAACTGATTAAAATATCATTACCTATACAGGTCATGAATTTGAGTCGTACGTTATTTAACTTTTTAAAAGAGTCAAATAAGAATAGGACAAAGTGAGATAGCTTGGTAGTTAAATAAGTTCACGGAGGATTGGGAAAATCTAAAAATGGAAAAAGTGAGTCCATTAATCAAATAGGATAAAAAGTCATATGAGACAATATCATAATATATATAAGACGAGATACAAATTAGTACAAATCAACACTCATTTATTTTAAAATATTAAAACGTCATGCATGTCAATTTATACACCGTCTCACCATGAAACGGTTTGATGCAAGTGTCCTTATCGAATAGATAATAGTATTAATTAAACACGGCAATGAGAATTTGTGAGAGACCAAAAAATAATACTCCCTCCGTCCCGCAATGACTTAAACACTAGAATTGGACCGCAGACCAAGGAAGGTGGGTTAAAGTGGGTGGGTTTGAGTTGAATAAAATAAGGGTGTTGTGAGTGTATTAATATTATATTTGTTTCCATTTTGGGAGTGTTCAAGTAATGTTGGGACGTCCAAATATGATAAGTGTTCAAGTAATGTTGGGACAGAGGGAGTATAATTTTTTTAAGGAACTGATTGTAGTGATGGTTGACTTTGAGGTGGGAATATTACCGTGCAAGTCTTTTCATCATTTCTCCGATATATGTATAAACTCGATTTATTCCATATGCACCAAATATAGTTGACAATATGCATACGAAGTAACTGACTGAGGTGTGAAATAATAGTACCATAATTTTTTAGTTATGTTTGATTATTCAGAAAACCAAATTAATACAAGTTGCTGTTTAGAACGGGTCAAAAACGGTGCTATACGGCTTTAGAACGGGCCAAATTAATACAAATGGCATCACTAGGAATTATTCAGTACTATACGGCTTTAGAACGGGTCAAAATCCTTGGACATCCCAATGGAGTTGTCCATGTGAATGTATTATGTAGATGTAGTTTACTTGTTGAATGACAAATTATTATTTTTGTCAACGACGACTTTCATATTCTATTTATGTTCATGCAGGATGAACCTACCAATAATTATTCCAACCGTATAGGCATTTCGCGTGAGACCAAGACCAGTGAAAATTGCATATGATTTGTCTACGAATTTTTAAAATTTTAATTAGTAGATAAACAAATTATCTACACATTTATAATTTTCATAGGCAAACAAATTAACTATACAAATAAATTATAGAAAATTTCGTAGACATATTAAAAAATTACGTAGGCAATTTCATATTTTCTCGTAAGCATGAGATCAGGTCATCTGGAGAATTTGGGAGGGGTTAACATAAAATAAAAAAAATTGAATTCCGATCTTAAATCCCACACAAGGATATTTAGGGGGTGTTTTGAAACTCACCTCAATAGTAAATAAACACTTATTTTCAAAGTTAGTGTGACCCAATTTTTGGCTTAAAAAAGTGCTTCTTAGGCTCTACTTGTGTTTGAAAACACACACTTAACTAACTAATAGTTGTTGGGTAACAATTTGAATTTGAAGAGTATTTGAGTGCAGCAGGCCCGCAAGCAAACACTTTTTAAGTTTTAACAAGCGCTTCATCAATTGACCTCCAAATGAAATCGAAATGAGACTAATTATCCACTAGTATAATTTTTCCCTAGATACCGTGTGATTCGCGCCCTAGCTATCACGTGTAGCCAAGTTCTATGGAGTGAACAATATTCTCAATCACTAGACAAAACTAAGAAAAGAACACAGAATTCATGAAAGTGAGTACACTTTAATTTTAGTTTATTGGTAGCCTTCCATTGATTCAACTATAAATCTTACACTTACTATCATAAAATTTATAATTAATTGTTACAAAAAAAAAACCCCATATACAACATTACATTCTTAACAATAAAAAAGAAAAAATAGGGCCCTGGTTTAACATGATGCAAGAATTTGCGCACAATAATTTTCATCAACGAGGCGTGTTGGTACGAGGAAAAATTGCTTGAGTTGGGTCACTGTTCAAACTGAACTGATCAGAGAATCCTCCAGTGCTGTCGTAAGCACTGATTGGGACAGTGTAAAGATCAGTAGATGTCATAGGAGCACCATAAAGATCCGGCGGTCCGGATGTCTCATTCATCAATCCAACAATTTCTTCCTCAATAACAGGTTGATTAGCCCAAGGATGTTTGTTAAACTTCCTCAAACCTTCGAGTTCCATCGCCAATTCTTTCATCGTAGGCCTATCTTCACTGTTCAAATGCAAACATCTCCTTATAAGTTGAGCAACTGCCTGGAGCTGCTCCAGAGACCCCTCTCTCACCACTCGGGGCTCCAACACTTGAAAAAGTCGATTTTCCTTCATTGCCATGATGAAATACGTTGTCAGGTTCCGTTGTTCTTGGCTCCGTTCCAGGTCGATAGGCCTTTTACCCGTTAAAAGCTCTGCAAGAACTACTCCGAAACTGTAAACGTCACTTTTTTCTGTCAACTGGCTCGTGTGGAAATATTCAGGATCCAGGTACCCCAGTGTCCCCTGGACCAACGTTGTCACTTCAGTTTCGTCAAGGGAAATTTGTCTAGAAGCCCCGAAGTCTGAAATCTTGGCGGTGATATATTCGTCCACCAAAATGTTGGCCGATTTCACGTCCCTGTGAATTACTGGAATTGCAGCAGCTGAATGGAGATAGGACAGAGCCCCTGCAGCTTCTGAGGCGATTCTCAATCGATTCTCCCAGGATAACCAACTTGTTTGACGATGGATATGCTCGAAGAGCGTACCGTGGGAGACGTATTCGTATACTAGTAAAGGGACCTCAGATTCAAGACAACATCCTAAGAGTTTAACAACATTTCTATGATTGATCTGTGTTAGAATGACAACTTCGTTGATAAATTGCTCTACCTGGCTTTCATCAATCACTCTCGATTTCTTTATAGCAACGATGCGTTTATCGAGCAAAACCCCTTTGTAAACGGTACCGTATCCACCTCTACCAAGGATACGATCATCAGCATAATTGTTAGTAGCTTTTTCAAGCTCTTCGGATGTGAATATTTTTGTTGAGCCCATTGAACCTTCACTGGTGGAGATTTGTTGCTTTAGTAGAAAACCACCATTTTGCTGGAAGAATTTTTCTCTTAGGTGTATTAATTTTCTTTTTTTAAAACCAAAATATATCCAAGTTGCACCAATGATCACGGCCAAAAACCCGAACCCAATACCTGCATATACAATATATTATTGAGAAATCATAAGATCAAGAAATTAAGAAGAACATCACTAAAAGAAAAGATTTGGTCATTTGGGTATTTTAAGGCATGTTACAGTATCATATCCAAGAAAGAAGTAAAAATTACCTAATGCAACCTTGATAACAGGAAACTCTGAGTTTGTAGAATTGCATCCTCTACCATCCTTTCGGCCATCACCAAAATCTCCTTTTGGACAAGAACAATTGAAACTCCCCGGAGTATTGATGCAAATCTTGTCACAATTGTTGAGGTTTGAATTCGAACATTCATCAATATCTAAAAATTGAACACATAGTCTCTTAATTCGGACATTAATTAAGTATTAAAAAAAAGTTAATTATGATTTCAATCTTATTCAGTTGAACTGGAAAAAACAGGACTAAACTAAAAAAATGTGGGAGAAAATTTAGAGAGAAGATTTTTATATATATGTACCTGTGCAACCCGGATCCAGATACGGGTTCCCTTCATACCCGTTTAGACATCTGCACCGATACCCACCCAAACCCGTATCCGTATCAACACAAACGCTATTACCCTTGCACGCATAATCTCCCGAACTCTCAACTTCCGCACAAGTCAAATTCCCAATCGCCCAATCCAGCACGATGGGCACCGTAGCCTTAACCCGCTCCCTGAAACTCGGGTCGGAAAGATCCGACGCCCCGCGGAATTCGAACCGGGTCTCCTCCCCGAAAAACGAGTAGCTACACGGGTTGAAGGACGACACCGTGGTATGATTATTCAAACTGCCCAAATTAGTCGAGTAGTATTTCAACCCCTTGGGCAAGGGTGTTTGGCAGCAGCCGATGCCAGAGCAGTAATCACCGATCACGTCTGAGGCGTTCGAGCAGAGTGTAACGCAGCCGCTGGTGAAGTACCGGCCGCCGGCGCCTTCGACCACGGCTAAGTCGTCGCAGCCGACGACTGTGAACTTGTTTAGCTCCGAGTAGCTGAAGGGAGTACCTGGATATAAATTAATTAATTTCATACTTTTCTACAAATTTTAACTTTTAGACGCTATAAAATTGTTTTATGATATTAGAGTCTTTAACTTACTGTAAAATTTTGGGTTCGATTCCACATAAAGTAACTTCACCCAAATTTAAAAAAAAAAGAAAAAAAGACTGGACTACATAAATTTGATAATTTTGACATATGATTTCGTTGAGGGAAGGTTGTGATTTTTAAACTGAAATTTAAATCATTTTAAAGGATTAATTATTATTTTTTAAAAAATTAATAATTGAAAATTGATTTAGCTTGGTGGTAAAATGCTCTTATATTCTAAAGATCCTAGGTTCAATTTTGAGTGTGTAGCTCCACCCATAATAATTAGAAAATAATGTAAGACGAATTAATTCTACACTTATCTATAACATTAGATTTTTAGATGAGATAAATTGTTTTGGTACCTATGATGTTGGAGGAGGCGGAGTTTTCGAGGGTTACGGAGCCGGTTGTATCGTAGCACTTCCGTGCAACGACGTTGGAGACGCGGAGATGGTCATCGGAGATATCGAAGAATTGGATGTTCCCGTTCAAGGCTCGGGGAGGGTCTTCGAAGGCGTCGGTGCAGTTGAGCTCGAACAATTCGCTGAGGGCGCAGCCGCCTTTGATGCCGATGCCGAAGGGGTAAGGTACGGTCAGGTTGCCGCATTTCGTGGGGCAACCGGGTTTGGCGATTGTGGCGGTTTGTAAGATGTTGTACGTATCGGCGGCGGGGGCGGTGGTGGTGTTTGTGGCGGCGAGAGTTGAGGTTAGGTGGGCGAGGATCAGAATGAAGGGTAGAAGAGTCGGCATGTTTTGAGGCGTGTTTGGGATTGAAGTTTTGTTTTGATCAGAAAAGAATATATAGATTGTAATATTATATTAATGGATGTGAGACTGCAGGGATGAGAACCAATCAAATGGGAGATATTAGACACGGTTATGAGGAATAATGGTTATGAGATTTGAGCAGGCGAAGGTTGACTTTGAGGTGGGAGGTCAATTCATGATATACGTGCAATGTACGTCCGATCTTGGCTGCATTATTTCCATTTGGCCTTCTAAAAACTGAGCAACTTGACTTGAGTCTCCTATATATACACGGTACACCCTGTTTAATTTTATGGAAGTTTCTAAAGAATTTATTATAAAAGTGCCTCACATCTTGTCATTTATGGACTAATAATAGTTGTGCAGAAGAATTTGTGGGATCAAAACCTTGTTTTTTATACATAATTCATGGAATCTTATATTTCATTTCTGAGTTTAGTTTTATATATAATTTCTTAAGTTATCACTTGTTAAAGATAATATCATTAGCATAATATATTGCACTTTTTAGGAAATTAAACAATTTGATTCTAAAAAAATTAATTTTATCAATAATAGTACTCTCCCATTTTTATTTTTATTTTGTTACAATGGAAATATTTGATTATGAGGAAACCAAAGTCATGTTGACCGGGCAACTATATTAGAAAATAAATGGTTTAAAACATTTTGTCGTCTACTAGACTTTAGATATTAATAATAGCCAGGGGCGTAGAACGGGTCAAAATCCTGCAAGTTCCAGCGAGGTTAAGTTGCTACCTACCGCCCATGTGAGTGAAGAGTTTACTTGAATTACAAAAATTGACTTTAGTTGACGACGACTTCACATTCCCTTAATATACGTAAAGAAGAACAAAGGCCCCAATATGTCGTCAACAATGCTCCAACAACAAATATTTTTATTCTCACCTAATTAAGTCCCCTTTTACAAGTACTAATCCAAAAATAATAAAACGGATAAGCTAATTATACGCTTCATTAATTGCAAATTTGGAGATATAAATATGAATATAATTATGGGTTAATTGTTTTTTTCTCACTTTTTTGTTTTTTGTTTTTGGAGATATTTCACGAACTTACAACACTAGTTTTCTCGCCCGTGCGATGCACGGATCTTTTGTAATTCAATTTTTTTAAGTTTGTTAAAAATATTGTCAATTTTTTTTAACAATTCGTCGTTTTATATTGTTTGATTCAGTGTTTTCAAAAACCGGTTGAACCGCCCGGTTGAACCGGTCGAACCGTGAACTGCTCATGTCGTCGGTCCAATTACTCCTTAAAAACGGTTAATTCAATTTTATTATTTTTATTATTTATTAAATCACTTTTTTTTATTTTTTTATTATTTTTTTCTGAACATCTCTATATAATGTTATTGTTTTTATCTCAATATCATTTTCTCTCAAATAAATTCATTCACAAGTCATTAATTCATTTAATCTCTTTATCGTCGTCACATATTGTGTGGAATTAATCCACAACGCAATCATCTTTGGTCTCCAAACTCTATTGTATTTATTTTAATATAAGATTTATAAGTTATAAATTAGTATAATTTTAATATTTTATGAATAAATATTTATTTTTTAATGTAACATACAAAATATAAAAGAAATATGCATAAATCAATTTAACGGTTGAACCGTCGGTTCAACCGGTCCAACCGGTTGGACCGGCAACCGATGCCTAGACCGGTTTGATCACCGGTTCGGTTATGAAAACACTGGTTTGATTGTTGATTTCAAATTTATTTGGTTAAACTAACATTCATCGTGAAATAGGTACTTATATCGAATTTTTTTTCTTAATTTTAATCTTAATAACCTCTCAATTCACACATATCACTGCAAATTATTTCGGTTTAACTTGACAAATCCAATCATGATAGACGTTGTTCCAAAGGAAAGAGAAAAATTGATTCTCTATTTAAAACTTTATCAACACCATTCTTCTCGCGGCTTCTCTCTCAAATGACTGGAACAATGTCAGTCTTAGTCTCTCGATACTTTTCTCTCAATTAGATGACTGAAGCAACATTGATATGATACTCCTCTGAGTTCTGACTCTCATTATCGCCTCTTTTCTTTGTCTCTCTACTCTTCTTTCTCTTACCAGAGAATCGACTCAATTCAAAAAGTTACACTTGCATGAGACAGTCTCACGGTGAGATGAGATATAATTTGGGTGTAACTTCTAAACTTGATATGCTTATACAATTAAACTACATACTTTCAAACATAAGCGTTGTTCCTTCTGTCCCACTCTTATTTGATAATTTGTTAAAAAAATCTATCCCAAATTTAATTGAACATTTCTATAAATAATAATAAAGTAACATTTTATCCTTTATCTATACCCCTAAAAAAACTCTATATTAAACCATATGCCATTATTTTTTTCACATTAAAGTCAACTTTATCTCCTTTAATTTTACATAATTGTCATTATTTTACTATTTAACCTCCAATAAAAAATTAATTTTATACCTTTGAGCAATAATAAACAACTTCACACTAAAATTCATGCAAATAGTAAATATTCATATAAAAAAGGGACGGAACGAATATTAGTTGTTAGCAGTTTTTAAGACAACCTGAGACAAAATTCATCTTTGTAAATGATAGATAGAATATTATTAAATATAACACTACACCAATCATTTTTCGGAGGAGACACATTTGGTATAGAAGACAAAACTCATTAGACCATCTCCAGCAATGCGCTGGAGTGGCGTTTTTCTCTAAATTTTTTCTCCAGTAGTGCGCTACATCTATGCGCCAAAATAGAGCATATTACTGTTCCCAAATAAAATGCGCTGAATCTAGCGCATGCCAAAGCTGCGCTACTTTTTTTTTTTTTTTTTTTTTTATTTTAATTGGTTTTAAATAATATGTGATAACTTAAAATAATTTGTGTATTTGTGTTGGGATGATATTTTTTATATATAACATAAAAAAATAAAAAATAAAAAATCTTTATAGATTATTCTATTTTAGTGTAAAAAGTAGTGCAAACTGCTGGAGATTTTGTGTTGGCTCTAGAATAGAGTAGTGCTGAGTTGGCTCCAGAGTAGAGCCAACTGCTGGAGATGGTCTTAATCCCTTGCCTCATCAGTACTGTAACGACTGCAGGAAAAGATTTCAATCAAAATGACATATAGATATTTGCATAAAAATGTAAAAAAAAACTTTTTTGTTGACAAAATGGCAGAAACTTTTATTTTTTAAAATATCTCTATTATATAAACATATTATCACTAATATGTCAACACTATCATGTTTATGTCACTTAACATAACATTGATCGATACCATTGTTTATGCAAGAGTACACTTGAAATTTAAGTTCAAAGCACATCTACTCACAACACTTTCATATATCTCAACTTTTTGCGTGTTCTTTCTGTATTCTTGAGGGTCCCTCCCTCCCATCTCCACGCCTGCAATCCTCACGTACATCCGACACGTAATAAAAAAAAAAAGAGTCAACAAACAACACAATCACTTACCCAATTAAATTATCCTATATATATCCATACATTAATACACAACACTCTCTTCGATCTTCACATCAAAAAATTGATCTTCACATCGTGATATTTAGTTGTACTCGTCAACTAAATATCGATCATAACAATTAAACCAGTTTTTAGCTTCATCTTCCCAAATGGAACGGTTGGGCAGGTCTGTATCAAGGTATGGTAAACAATATTTCTTTTTCATATATTATTCGTCCCACTCTCAGTACTCAATCAACCTGTTTTTCACAAAAACCAACACTATTAATATCACAAAGAATTAAAACACGCTTACCTATAACAGCGAAGGGCGGTGGCTGCTTCATGAAGGAGGACGGCAGCGGTGGCGGCCCTCACAGAGACGACGGCGGAACAGGGCGAGAATCTGGCCGTGCACACAGCGGCAAACTGGGACCTTTGGACTTACCTCTTCAATCCATGAACATTGCACCTTTAAATTAAGGGTTCCTCAGAAGATGTAGAGCCACGATAATGAGGGTAACCGAAAGACAATTAATCGTGACTTGTGAGGTGTAGAGAACTAAGAAGTGGAATTAAGAAAAACTTCTACAATATATTAATCACATTAAAATTACACATGACGGCATATTAGATACGACACTTGGCATGTGGTGAAGTACATTCTGCTTTTATAATATAAGATTATGCCTCAGCATTTGAGACTCCACTATCTGAAATAATATTTTTTTCTTCCATGCTTAATTAATGGGCCTCCAATTGAGAATGTTTCCGACCTTAAATTAATAAATAGTTATTTTAGATTGGACTGATATAAACTTCAAAATACAAATACAACTAAATTTAATGAGTGAAGGACCAAAATATACACTTCAAAAATAACTTAAGCATATGGTAAAATACAAAATCAAGCAAAGGAGCCATGTCAAATCATTGAAAACAAAAAGGATCAACAAAATGGAAAAAGTGAAAAAAAAAAATACTCTGATATAATTGGGATCAACAAAATGGAAAAAAAAAACTATGATATAATTAACATCAAGAGTTTTCTTCCACATTCATTTTCATCAGCGAAGGCCGTTCACATGAAGCAAAATTGCTTGAGTTGGATCACAGTTCAGACTATTTGGCTCTGAGAATATTTCTCCAGTATTGTTATAAGCACTGATTGGAACAGTGTAAAGATCATCAGATCCAGATGTATCACTCATCAATCCATCAATATCTTTATCACTAAAAGATTGACTACTAGCACAAAGATGTTTGTTGAACTTCTTTAAACCTTCGAGTTCCATCGCCACTTCTTTCATCGTAGGTCTTTCTTCTCCGAGCAAATGCACACATCTCTTAATTAGTTGAGCAATCGTCTGGAGTTGCTCCAAAGATCCCTCTTTTACCACTCGGGGATCCAACACTTGAAACAGTCGAAATTTTCGTTCATTGCCGTGATTAAATAAGTTATCAAGTTCCGTTGTTCTTGGCTCCTTTCCATGTCGATGGGCCTTTTACCTGTTAAAAGCTCGGTAAGAACTACTCCGTAGCTGTAAACATCACTCTTTTCTGTTAGCTGGCTCGTGTGAAAGTATTCAGGATCCAGATACCCTAATGTTCCCTGGACCAATGTAGTCACTTGAGTTTGGTCCAGAGAAATTAGTCTGGATGCTCCGAAATCTGAAATCTTGGCCGTGATATATTCGTCTAGCAAAATATTAGCCGATTTCACATCTCTATGAATAATCGGAATTGAAGCAGCTGAATGGAGATAAGACAAAGCCCCTGCTGCTTCCGAGGCGATTGTTAACCGTTTTTCCAAGGATAACCAACTCGTTCCACGATGGATGTGTTCATAGAGCGTTCCATTGGAGACATATTCGTATACTAACAAAGGGACCTCGGATTCGAGGCAACACCCTATGAGTTTAACTACATTCCGATGATTGATTTGTGCGAGAATGACAACTTCGTTGATAAATTGTTCTACTTGGCTTTCATCCATTACTTTCGATTTTTTGATAGCAACGACGCGCTTATCAGGTAGAACCCCTTTGTAAACGGTGCCATATCCACCTCTACCAAGTATTCGGTCATCTGCATAATTGTTAGTAGCTTTATCAAGCTCCTCAATTGTGAATATATTTGTTGATTCAGTTGGTCCTTCATTTGATGAGATCTGTTGGTTTAGTAGAAAACCTCCATTTTGCTGAAAGAATTTCTCTCTCAGTTTCATCAATTTTCTTTTCCTGAGAACCAAATATATCCAAGTTGCAGCAATAACTAGAGCCAAAAATCCAAATCCTGTACCTGGAATTTGATCATAAAATGAAGAGATCTAGAAGAATATCTTTAAAGAAAAAGTAGGTCTCGAGCTATTTGATACTAGTTTAAACTTTTAACAAGTGAATACCTAAAGCAAGCTTGATTACAGGAACCCCAGAGCCTGTAGTTGTAGTTGTAGTTGTAGCACTGCACTTGTTACCATTCTTTCGGCCATCACCAATTTGTCCTTCCGGACAAGAACAATAGAAACTCCCTGGAGTATTAGTGCAATTGTTTTCACAGTTGTTGAGGCTTGGGTCCGAGCATTCATCAATATCTACAAAATTAAGTATAAATGATTATAGTATAAAGGATGTAAATAGTAAATGCGCAAGTTAGATGGAAAAGTCTTGTATGCATTAAGTGCACTGTGTAATCAGGTGGCTTAGCCCACCTGACCACTGGGCTCCTCATTTGAGTGGGAGACTCAGGTTCGATTCCCTTTGGAAACGAATAGGAGTTATGGGAGTTATAAGGTGGATTGACGATTTCGTTGAGTATTTGAGTGCTTGGTGTACTAACTACTGACAACTAACTTTGTCCGATAAAAAAATATATATATTAAGTGTACTGTGCAATTAATTTAAGTGCATTTTTTTAAATATGTATGTTTAAGTAAAAAAAAATTACATATTTAAAAAGTACAGTTAAATTGCATGATGCACCTAACGCACAAGAACTGCTCGATATTGACAAGCTTACAATTGTATAGAGCTTGCTTGGGATAGGTTTGACTAACCCAACTGACGGCCGTTAAATTAAGTTTAATTACTCTCAAACATATCCAAAAATAATACTAACATAAGTTATAAAATGTGGGGGTAAATTGTAAAATTTGCCCCACTTGAATTATACGAAAACATTAATTGGTATACCATGTTCGAAAACTGTCATTTTCTTTGCAATTTTAGTCTCATGCCGCTAACTATACAAGATATCATTAGTTGTTCGTAATACCAAAATTCCCATGCGAACAAAATTGATCATAAAATGACCAATTTAGTTAATTTTCTAACGGCGTGTATCTCACACATCAATGTCTGGTAGTTTTGGACGAAAAATTAATTCTTATGAGACCAAAATTAATGAAAAAATGACCAATTTTGTGAGGGTTACAAAATTTATGAGACTAAAAATGCAATTAACCGTAAAATGTGGAGAAACTTGAAGATTATACTATATGTGTACCTGTGCAACCTGAATCCAGATACGAGTTCCCTTCATACCCGTTTCTACAGATGCAACGATAACCACCCAAACCCGTATCCGAATTAGTACAGAAGCTATTAGCCTTGCAGGCATAATCTTTATTAGTCTCATTATAATCCGCACAAGTCAAATTCCCAATCGCCCAATCCAACAAAAGCGGCACCGTAGTCCGCACCCGCTCCATGAAATGCGGGTCAGAAAAGTCCGACTTGCCACGAAAAACGAACCGGTCCTCCTCTCCCAAAAACGCATAGCTACAGGGTCCGTCCTCCGTCACGTTTTTCTCATCATTCATAATATCCAAAATGACGCTGTAGTTATGCATCACCATCGGGAAATTGGTCTGGCAGCAGCCGACGCCGGAGCAGTAACCGCCGAGCACGTGGAGACGCACGTGCTGACGAAGCTCGGGAACACGTCGTCGTATCCGAGGAGGTCGGCTTTGGTGTTGCAGCCGACGAGGGTGAACTTGTTATGCTTGGAGTAGCTGAAGGGAGTACCGGAGATTCTGGAGTTGACGTATACGCCGTTGATTAGTGAGCTGAATCTGTTGTAGCATCTGTAGGCGATGTTGTTGGAAACTCGGGCGCGGTGGTCCGAGATTTCGTAGATTTCAAAGTCTTGGATCAGGGCCCGGGGAGGGTCTTCGAAGGCGTCGGTGCAGTTGAAGGGGTAGGGTACCGCGAGGTTGCCGCATTTGGTGGGGCAGCCTGGTTTGGCGGTGGTGGTGGCGTTAAGGATGTTGTATGTGTCGGTGGCGGCGGTGGTGGTGGAGTTGGTGGCAGCGAGAGTTGAGGTCAGGCGGGTGAAGATCAGAATCAGGGATAATAGTGAGAGCATGTTTTCATGCATTGGTGGAGTTGGTGCCTAGGAATATATATGATAGTTTCTTTGCTAATGCGCACTCATGATTCATAATGTTGCTTGATACATGTAATGTCAATGCAAGGGTTAAATTCATTTTTGGTCGACAGGATACGGGACTTCACGAATTTGGTCTCAATACTTATCATTTTGGTCCCGTAATTTTTTTTTAATGTAGTTTTGGTCCTTTCATTATGGAATTCGTTAAGTTCAACTGCACTTTGTCCTAAACCTTGTCCTATGGAACAATAACTGCAGCTGACTTTAACAAAAAAATGTAACGATGACACTTAAGTTGTATGAAAAAATGGTTTTGGAACCAAAATGGTGGGTGTTGGGACCAAAATTGTGAGGTGTCGTGTCTTGTGGGACCAAAAATGAATTTAACTCGTCAATGTAACGCGCTATAAAAAAAAGAATTTGACCTATAATAGCAGGAATAAAAATATAGCTTCTCGAGATAAAAATTACAACAGAAATCGATTTATAATATGTCAATTTTCTTTGTTGTGATGTGGTAAAACGAAAAATGAAACATTTATATAGGATTTTCTGTTATATACTGATGTAATATCTAGGAGTTGGTCTCATGTGCACCCGGGTGCATTGTGCACTCATAGTGTATTTTAGAAGCGTGCAACTATACAAAACAGAAACGTGCAACTATTTTAAACAAAAACATGCAACTATGTTCTCATATTAACATTTGTACTGTTTTGTGTAAATAAATCGCACTTTTCAGGATAACAAGTTGCACGCTTCTAAAATGCACTATGAATGCACGATGTACCCGGGTGCATACAAGACCTAGCTAGCCAATATCTTTTGTTACTCACTGTATAACATAATATCGTCCTGATTAAATGGTTAACGTTAACACTTTTATTATGAGGATTTATCAGTGAGGTTTATTTGTTAGGGAATACTCCCTCCGTGCCTTAGCAACTTGCACATTGAAATTGACATAAATATTAAGAAAAAATATTTTTTTGGTGTTTTGTTGACTTCTCAAAGGAAATGAATGGTGTAGATTGCCAAAGGACGGAAGGAGTATTAGTTAATAAATCTTATTGAGGGAATGTGGGGAGGGGAGGGGAGGGGGGAGGGACGTGCAAGTCATTATAATGTTAAATGACGCTATGCCTATATATTATATCCATTTGGCCTTTAGAAAAAACGAGCAAGTTGATTGAGTTTAACATTTCTAAATTTGTCTATATATATGTTGCATAGCGTATTTATTTTATTTATAAAAGTCTTTTTTAACAAATTAGTTAGGAGCAGAGAAGAGTTTTTTTTTTCTTTTTTCTTTTAAGAAGTAAAATGTACCAAACTCAACTCAACAGATCGCTCTTCAAAGCTGGAATAAGATTTCATGTATTTTCACTTCAAAATATTTTATTACACAAGTAAAAATGAATGACGTCGACACATAATTTATTCTCTATATAGTCTTTTATGATCACTATATGATCACTTAATTAATCCCACTTGGCATATCATGAAGTCGTATGCAACTGAAAGAATCTTAAATTGTATAGTCAACTAAAAAGTTGTTGTTGCCAACTCTTTTCTCACTCAGACATACAAATTAATTACAAGTTTTTTACATGTTGCCTGCTGGGTTCCTAGACTGGCTCAAGCTGAGAAGAATATATTGTTAAAATGAAATCCATCGCCCAATTAATTAATCTAATACTAGTGTCTAACTATACATAAACAAAACATTATTTAAAGAGGGAAAAAAGTCTATTTGTTTCATAACATATCTATTGTTTTTTTTTTATCCCAAAAAATTTAACTATTCAAATTTATTCTCATAACTTTGTCTAATTTTGGCACAATTTACGAATGATACCATTTTTGTCACATGCCCGGCAAAATTTGGAAGTTCGGCTTTTTCATTTATTTTTTTATTTTTTATTCAATTAATTACACATAGATAATAAAGCAAAAAAATAATAAATCAAAATTAGATATCTAATAAGTAAACACAAATAAAAAAACACAAAATGAAATGAAAAAACAAAAGGAACCTCCGTCGATCTTAAAAAACAAGAAAAAAAAAAAGAAGCGCCCTACAACATCAAGAATTTGTGCACAATCATTTCATCAACGCGGGATGTTCGCACGAGGGAAAACAGCACTGTTTAAACTGAATTGCTCAGAAATTTCTCCAGTATTGTTATAATCACTGATCGGAACAGAGTAAAGATCACTAGTTCCAGATGCAATTGGAGTTGCATAAAGATCAGCTGATCCGGATGTCTCATTCATCAATCCAACAGATTCTTCATCAATAATAGGTTGATCGGCCCAAGGATGTTTGTTAAACTTCCTTGAGGCTTCGAGTTCCATTGCCACTTCTTTCATCGTAGGCCTGTCTTCTCCGTTCAAATGCAAACATCTCTTTGTTAATTCAGCAATCACCTGAAGCTGCTCCAGAGATCCCTCTCTCACCACACGTGGCTCCAACACTTGAAATAGTTTATTTTCCTTCATAGTCATGATGAAATATGTTGCCAGGTTCCGTTGTTCTTGGATTCTCTCCAAGTCGATTGGTTTTTTACCCGTTAAAAGTTCTACAAGAACTACTCCAAAATTGTAAACATCGCTCTTCTCTGTTAGCTGGCTCTTGTGGAAGTATTCCGGATCCAGATATCCTAGCGTCTCCTGGACCAACGTAGTCACTTGAGTTTGGTCCAGGGAAACTAGTCTGGAAGCCCCGAAATCAGATATCTTAGCCGTGATGTATTCGTCTAGCAAAATGTTGGTCGATCTCACGTCCCTGTGAATGATCGGAATTGAAGCTGCTGAATGAAGGTAAGACAGCCTACAGGGCTCCTGCAGCTTCTGAAGCAATTCTTAGCCGATTCTCCCAAGATAACCAACTCGTTTGTTGGTGGATATATTCGTAGAGTGTCCCGTGGGATACATATTCGTATACCAACATAGGGACCTCTGATTCAAGACAACAACCTATGAGTTTAACAACATTTTGATGATTTATCTACGTAAGAATGACAACTTCATTAATAAATTGTTCGATCTGGCTTATATCCATCACTCTCGATTTTTTTAAATCCAGATACGGGTTGCCTTCATACCCGGGTGCATACAAGACCTAGCCTTTAATAATCCCTCGGAAAGAGCATGTATAATGGGAAGAAAACTTCAAAGATATATATGTACATATAAGTTTGAGATATTGTCAAACCACTACATAAAATTACCAAATCCTGGATATAACAAGTATTTATTGCTGGAAAAGTCGAACGTAGGGCCGGGATTGTTTGGATCTTTACTGACGTAATTAGACAAAATGCAAGTAAACAAAGTAGCTACAGAAATTATGTACTTAACCCAATTACTTACGAGGGCTGACTTTATTTTTTGGTAGAGTATAATGATTAATGGATAGTATGAGATGATCATTATAACAAGAGAGACTGGAATTTGTTTAGTTTCTGGATTAAGCAAGGACCATATAGTTAATCTTGCAATAAACTGGTTTTAATTGGAGATGTATTATCGTGCATGATGAGTAAGATTTTGACTAAGACGAGATATTTAGTTTAACAATATATTTGAGGATTTTCTATTGTTCTGCAAAATATTTTCTTCAAATAAAGATCGGATCCTTCAATCCAAACACTATAATACAAGGTATGGTCCGCCTTAAATTGTAACTCAAAATTATTTTGAATTCATGACATTTAAAAGAAAATGTCAGGCCATTTTGTTATGTCACTACTTATATAGGCTTTCTAAGTAGTGGCATATACATTCATCTTCAAAGTAAGCATCAAAGAGTTGGATAAACACTATTTTTAAAATTATGTAACAAATCTTTCCTGAAACACTCTGTTTTAGTACATTGGAGCGTAAAATTTTGCTTTTTGGAAGCAACAGCACGTACTCTGGTAGTCTGATGCATGGATTTCAGTTTGAGGAAGAAAAAATTTGAAAAGAGATCTCATATTTGAAAAGAACATTTGACAAATGCAAAAGAAAAAAGAAAAGTGTGAGAGAGAGTGTGTCCTGTTATTACATCAATGCAGGTGGAGATTGACTCTCTCTTGCAGGTGTCTGCTACTCAGGGCATATCCCTCGATTTATATCCCACAGGCCAAGGGGCCAATGGTACGGCTGGGGGAGTTCTTTCATCTCTCCCTTAATTACCAAAAGAATTTGTGCGCAAACATTTTCATCTAGGATTGTTCACATGAGGGAAAAATGCACTGTTCAAGCTGCATTGCTCAGTGATTTCTCTAGTGTTGTTATATTCCATTAATGGAACAGTGTAAAGATCAGTAATTCCAGATGAAATTGGAGTTGCATAAAGATCTGTTGATGCAGCTGTCTCATTCATTAATCCAAATGATTCTTCATCATTAATAGGTTGATCAGCCCGAGGATGTGTGTTAAACTTCCTTAAGACTTCGAGTTCCATTGCCACATCTTTCATTGTAGGCCTATCTTCTCTGTTAAAATGCAAACATCTCTTTGTTAGTTCAGCAATCGCCTGGAGCTGCTCCAGAGATCCCTCTCTCAGCACACGGGGCTCCAACACTTGAAATAGTTTATTTCCCTTCATAGTCGTGATGAAATATGTTGTCAAGTTTCGTTGTTCATGGCTCCTTTCCATGTCGATGGGCCTTTTACCTGTTAAAAGCTCTACAAGAACTACTCCAAAGCTATAAACATCACTTTTTTCTGTTAACTGGCTTGTGTGGAAGTATTCAGGATCCAAATATCCTAGTGTCCCCTGTACCAACGTAGTCACTTGAGTTTGGTCAAGGGAAACTAGTCTGGATGCCCCGAAATCTGATATCTTGGTCGTGATGTATTCGTCTAACAAAATGTTGGTAGATTTCACGTCCCTGTGAATGATCGGGATTGAAGCTGCTGAATGAAGATAAGACAGAGCTCCTGCAGCTTCTGCAGCAATTCTTAGTCGATTCTCCAAAGATAACCAACTCGTGGCCCGGTGAATGTGCTCGTAGAGTGTCCCGTTAGACACATACTCGTATACTAACATAGGGACCTCGGATTCGAGACAACAACCCAAGAGTTTAACAACATTTCGATGGTTTATCTGCGTAAGAATGACAACTTCATTAATAAATTGTTCGATTTGGCATATATCCATCACTCTCGATTTTTTGATAGCAATGATGCTCTTATCGCGGAGAACCCCTTTGTAAACGGTGCCGTATCCACCTCTACCAAGGATTCGATCTTCAGCATAATTGTTGGTAGCTTTTTCGAGCTCTTCATATGTGAATATTTTTGTTAAATCCATTGGACCATCATTCGAAGATATCTGCTGTTTTAGTAGAAAGCCACCATTTTGTTTGAAGAATTTCTCCCTTAGTTGCATCGACTTTCTTTTCTTGAGACCAAAATATATCCAAGTTGTAGCAATAACTATGCCCAGAAACCCAAATCCAGAACCTGAAACACGATGATAAGATAAAGAAAGATGAATGTTAATAATGAAAAGATTGCATGATTCCCTGTTAATTAAGCAATTTAAAGACATGTTCTTTATCATAGTTATGAGTTAATTAATGAAGCGAATGAATCACCTAAAGCAACTTTGGTTACAGCAAACTGGGAGCTAAAGCTTGTAGAATTGCACCCTTCACCATCCTTTAGACCATCACCAGAATGCCCTTTTGGACAACGACAGTTGTAACTTCCCGGAGTATTGATGCAAATTTTGTCACAATTGTTGAGGGTTGGGTCCGAACATTCATTAGTATCTGCAAAATCGAAGTCACCCAATTTGATTACAAATTATTGCAGGTCAAATGAGTTTGAATTGAGTCTTAAGATTGTCTAGGTCGAAAAATTGATTCATGGGCCCATGAATATAAATATTATATCTATCAGGGAAATTTTGAATTAGGCTCATAATTTAGGAGTAATATAATGAAAAATCAAATATATCAATATCAGAGAAATACTTTTTCTTTGCATGAATGGACGATACTTATTATATATTTCTTTTTAATGAATCAAACTTTGGTGAGTAGTTGTTAGTCTATCTCAATCATCCAACAAGTTAATTAAAAACTAGCAATAATGTAATGTACCTGTGCAACCTGGATCCAGATACGGGTTCCCTTCATACCCATTTTTACAGCTGCAGCTGTACCCGCCCAAACCCACATCCGAATCAACACAAAAGCTATTACCCTTGCACAGATAAACCCCTCCAGACTTGTCATTCTCAACATCTGCACAAGTCTTATTCCCTATCACCCAATCAAGAGCGATGCGCACTGTACCCAAAACCCGCTCCACGAAATCCGGGTCAGAGAAGTCAGGCAACCCGCGGAAAACGAATCCCTTCTCCTCCCCAAAAAACGCATAACTACATGGGTTAAACGACGACACCTTCGTATGATTATCAAAAGTAAACAATGCAGGACTCAAATATTTCGACCCCTTGGGAAAAGATGTCCGGCAACACCCTATACCGGCGCAGTCACCGCCGTCCACGTCTGCCTCGTTCGAGCAGACTGAAGCACAGCTGCTGGTGAAATCCCGCGCGCCGGAGCCGGTGACCAGGGCAAGGTCGTCACAGCCAACGACGGTCAGCTTGTTGACCTCGGAGAAGGTGAAGGGAATGGTGGTGATGTTGTAGGAGGCGGAGTTTTGGAGCACTACCGAGCCCGTTCTGCCGTAGCACGTCTCGGCCACCATGCTGTCGATGCGCAAATGTTGGTCGGAGATGCCGTGGATTTGGATGTTTTTGATAAAGGCTCGGGGAGGGTTTTCAGTACTGCAGTTGAGTTCGAAGTCTATATTGAAGGCGCAGCCGCTACTGATGCCGAAGGGGTAGGGGACGGTGATGTTGCCGCATTTGGAGGGGCAACCGGGTTTGGTGATGTTGGGGCCTTTTATGACGTTGTATGTGTCGGGTGTTACGACATCGTAGGTGTCGGGGGCGGTGACGGGGGCGGCGAGAGTGGAGGTTAGGCGGCAGAAGATCAGAGACAAGGATAGAAGTGGCACCATGCAGCTTTTATGCATTTTGGTTATGGTGATCGATTATGGATATATGAATGTTGTTCATTACTCCCATATATAGCAGTAAGGCCGGGGTGTCAGAGCCAATCAAATGGCTAATATTAAATAGAATCGCAGGATAGTCACTTTCTAATAATTAACACATGTATAAATACAGTTGGTTAATTATTTGTTTACTATACGCATGCATATACAATAAAACACCGAAAATAATATAGGTGATATCATAAGGAATTAATATAATACAGTAAACAATTTTATACCCTTTTAATATTTAAATTTTTAACCATTCGATTTTTATTTTTTTACCTCTATGATCTCAACCAAAAAAAAAAAGCCTTTTGTTCTTGTTGTTATGCATATATATAGTTATAATCTTGAGCAAATTCTATCTAGCCTTCCAGGACTAGGAAATGCTTTTGTCCTTCCTTTTCTTTGTGTGTTCTTATTAATAATTTTATTTTCAAGTTGATTAATGAATTTTAAAATGGATTTCTTATAACATTATTCACTTTTGTCAGCTTGAACCAGTCTAGTAACCCTGCAATGACGTGCAACATGAAGTATTATATTTCGTATGTATGAGTAAATAAAATACATGTTCGTAAAATTCATTGAATTCAAAATGTCTCTACTGTAGAACTTCAATTTAAAATTTTACTCTAGGAAAATTCATTGAAGACACTGACCTCTAAATAACACTTTCAAAAAGTAAACTCTGTATTCTTACGCACTAACACAGCAAATTGGCAATAGAGAAATGGTCATACAAAGTGGGAATAGTGATGTATTTACCAATTTAATGTTCAAGGATTGTTTAATGGAGATCATTATCATTAGTTCAGCTCAACAATGATCATTATTGATGCTAATCTATTCGTAAATTAGTCATTCTTATCTTGTCAAGTCAATTAATGTGAGATCATTTGTAGCAAGAGTGAGCGGACCAAGTGATTAGCAAGTTGGGATTTGTTTTAGTTTTTGGATTAACAAAGACTTTATAGTGTATCTTGCAATAACTAATTTGAATAGGAAATGTATTCGTGGAGACTGAGATTTGGAATAAGTCAAGATATTTGGTTATTCTGTAAAATATTTTCTTCAAATTATAACCCTTCAATCCAAATACTATAGCATGTAGAGTGCATACAAAAGCTTTAACCCACAAAAATATTCAAGTAATTCTCAACAAATCTCTGCTTACAAAACATGGAAAATTGAATGAATTCAAGCTAGTTTTAATTTAATTGGACTGACCTGAAGCAGCTTCACTTTCAATCTGATTTATATGGATGTACATAACTTTAGCTAGGGCTAGGAGCTGCAGCAGCTGCACCTGTTTTAGTGCATAACTAAGACAGATCTCGTCCTTGTTTGAGATATCTTGGGTGGGGGCTGTTTGAAAATCGACTCTCATATCATGTTACATTCTTGTATGATCCATCACCATCTCAATCTAATAATATAGACCGCTTTATTTATGAGCACCTTACTCTTCTTTCTGATCCAGTTCACATTTAATTTTTACTGGCTTTCCAAGCTTGGATATATCTTTGATTTTGGCAATTTCTAGAGCCCTAGCACAGACAGGGAATCCTCCTTGATCGTCCCACGACTCTAAGATAACACCAGATCCAATACAAGTCAGCCCCTCATAAAAGGCTGCATACTGCCCAGCTGCCAGACCCTGATCGTCTTCACTCAGTTTTACAACTAGAATTTCATCCCCATTTCCATCAACCTCTTTAACCACATCACAACTGTATAATCCAGGACCATGCCGAACCTGGAAAATAAGGTTAAAAAACCCACCGACTATTACATTTTCATGACACTCAAGAAATTTATCTGAAAATATTATTTTCACAATTATTTACATTTCAATTAAGTTAATCATAGATAATCCTAACAACACATTTAACTACACTCGTATAATTATTTCTTTTAGGATATTCACTCACGTGTTTATGAATGCAGAAAACACATTATTTGTACCTTGCATTGGAGTTGAGTGATTTTCCCTGTAGGAGAAGAACCATTAAACCATCTCAATGAACCAACACGAAATACGCGCCTTCTTTTGTCAACTGAAAAATAGTTTCTTGACACAAATACTACATTATTTTCCACATCTTTTTCCACAACATACCTGTATATAATAACCGATCAATTTTGGGGTAATCAAAATAATACTATAATTCGAATAAGAATGTCTAATCTAACACTAATAAATATTGGGCACTGGAGTAATAAGAATGGTAGAGTAGCACTAAACTAGCACAGAAAGAAATCAAGAAGTTGTGTGTACCAAGGTCCACCAGGGAGACGTAATCCCTGACGTTGGCCAATTGTATAGAACCAAAAGCCTCGGTGTTTACCAAGAAAGTCTCCCGTCTCAGCTTCTAATATCACACCTTCTTCCTCCCCAATTTGTCTAGCAACAAATTCACTAAACTTAATCTGAAAGCAAACACACAGGGATATTATTTAAAATGAAGAATATTCAAACTACCCTAGTCTTCTGGCATCATCAAGTTTCACAAAATGGTAAAACAGATGGTTATAGTTCAGAAAAGTAATACAAGGCAAAAATCTCAAGTCTTCACACAATAAACTTATGTTATAATTTTTATCCAAAAAGCATAATTAAGCAAATCATTCAGCTCAAAAAACATACCTTTCCAAGAAAGCATATCCCTTGTGAATCCTTTCTGTCTTGGTTAGGTAATTCAAATATTTTGGCAAGTCCCCTGACTTCATCCTAAGGGCCACAAGGAAAAGTAAATAAGTTAGCACATGTTGTGCCATAATAAAGTCAACAAATGGAGAACTTGATATGCTTGCTGTAATGGAATCGTAAGTTGCCATGGAAACTGGCTACCTTTATGATCAACCACCAGCAAAAATTAAATAGTATTGTGTGTCATAAAACATTCACACTAGAATTCCCACCTGACCTTACACATACATCCAAGAGGAAAGATAAGTCTTTTAAGCTGCGACTGTGAAAGATGTGAAAGAAAGTATGTCTGATCCTTAACCTGAAAAATAGTAACTGCAGGTGTGAGGGCAAAACATCATTGTTCAAACTGTAAGAAACTTTGATGGGGCCTAATCTACAGCTCGCTTACTGTATCTTTTGACAATTTTAGAGTTGATGGCTCATCTTTATTACCCCTATCTGAATGAACAACCATTGCATAGTGTCCGGATGCGATGAAGTCAAACTTCATATCACTTATGGCATCCACAAATGCACCTATAACCAAAAACCAACACATTTAATGATGTATTATTTGATATGCGAGAAGAGGAATATATGAGGGGATACAAAAACGCACCAAATTTTATTCTTGTATTGCATAAGACATCTGGATTTGGTGTGCGTCCATACCTATACTCATTTATTATGTAAGATACCTGAAACATAAAAATTATTCTATAATGCATTTCTTGGAGAAATCAAAATTTCCTTTTATGTTTAGTTATCTTATTATGTTTGTAGATTCCTCTTTGATTAGGGATTTTTATATGTGCTACGTAATATGTCAAAGTACAAGCATAGTTATTAAAGGCGCGCCCGAGGCGCGCCTAAGGCGCCAGGCACTCGGGGCGCCAGCCATTTCGCCTGCTATAGGCCCAGGCGGTTGGGATTTTCTGGGCGCTCGCCTGGGAGCGCCTTTCGGCGCCTCGACTTGGGACAAAAGGCGCGCCTAAGGCGTGCATTGCATACATCTAGAGTTTGAAATAAAAAAACATTTTTTTATTTGTCAAATAACATCAGAATTATAAAAAATATTATCTCTTAAGTCTTAATATTTAAGTGAATCACATCTAGGGTTTCAAGATTCACTTTTTAGGGCAAGGGCAAGGGTGTGGGTGTGGGTGTGAGTGTGAGAGGATCATCTTTTAGCGGCCTTAGAGATGAAGATGAAAATGAAGATGAAAATGAAGATGAAATTGAATTTAACTTAGAAGGTGAAGATGTGGAGGAAGAAGAATTTCGTGAGGACGATCCACGTTATGATGATGAGGAGGAGGAGGAGGAGGAGGAGGAGTTTGCTTTTGATGAATTCGTTGATGGAGATGATTAGTTTGCTATTTATGTCTTTAATTTCGTGATTAAGCTGTATATTTATTGTTTGTTATTATCGTACTTCTATGGTTTGAAGTATATGTCTTTACTCTTTATTTTGTGTGATTTATATGTTTTTAACCTTCAACTTGTTAGTTAATTATATGTTAGTATGATTAACTTAGGTTTACTTAGGTTTACTAAGAAATTTTCAAAGTCTTATGTTGTTTTTTCCAGGGATGCAAGGCGCGCGCGCCTAAGGCGCTGCTTCGCGCCTTGTGGCGCCTTGCGCCATTAATAACTATGAGTACAAGGCATGATTGAAGACCAATGGTTGATGAATAAAAACATGACAGGAAAATAAATAAATTATTCACCACATTATTCCAGTACTCATCGGTCAAATGCACAACTTGAAGAGGTACATCAATCTGCAGTAAACAATTGATTTTATTCAGTAAAATGCTTCGATTGTAAATTAGAACTGGCAATAAATTCAAAAGAAATTCATGGAAGATTCACAAATCCATAGATAGCCAGCATGGAATGGAAGATATGTCAAGCATAACCTGCTCGCAAACAGCTTTTGCATATTTTAAATCTTCTTCCCATGGGCACTCAGACCAGAAATTCTCAAAGTCTTCCTACAATAAAAGTAATATCAAACAATGATTATATTTCACTTCCAATTCTAATAGCAAGGCATGAACAGGGCTTGTACTCAATAACATAAATAGAGAATTGGATAAAGAAATATAAATATATACAATTAAATCCCTAAACCTAAAATCGAACCCGAGCATTGAATTAGCCTAACAAATGCCAGAATCCTAGCACAATAACAATAATTATAATGCAATTGAAAGGGATAGCAATAGAATACAAACTTGGAACCATATCTTGAGGTAGAAGGCGGTGCAGGAATGGCCGGCGGCGTGGAGTAAGCGGAGAGCGACGCTGCTGTCGACGCCGCCGCTGAGAAGGACGGCCACTCTGAGAGGCTTCTTCTCTGGTAATGAGCACGACAAGTAGGCAGGATCAATTTCTTTCGAAACTGCTGGTAACAATACGGCGGGTGCAGCTAAGGAGGCAGGAGAGAGCGGGCTGAGAGTCGAAAAGCGCGGCGGCGTTTTGGCCGTGGATGGCGAAATAAAGCGACGGAGAGTGAGGGAGGAGGTGCAGAGGATTTTACGGCGGAAAGGTGTGGGTGGGAAGTAGAGTGGGAGAGCGGACATGATGACCGTTGGCTTTAACGCCGCCATGGTCATCGCTTCACTTCAGCGCCCTTTTCCGTCGAGGGTTAGATAGCGCCCGCTGAAAAAAAAAACGCGTGTTTAATTATATTAAAACATAAATAAATTCGAAAAGGCAAATAATTGTGTGCATCATTCATTTCATCAATTTAGAATTTATGCAATTACATTTCAGAAGTTTTTTTAAATTATATTTCAAATTTTGAGCAAGACCCAAACTCGACTCAGACTTAACCTGAATTATTTATGGTTCAGAATTTGAATTCGGATTCATGGTTCGGAAATGAAAAAATAAATTGAGGGTGAAATACCCAAGTTTTATATTATAATTAATTCAAATTAAAATTGAATCAAATTGCACCGTCTGCAACACAAGTATCACTCATCCGGAAATAATGGATCTCAATATAAGAACTCATTTTATTTTATAATTAAGAATAAATGTTTTAATTGAGGGTTTGGATTTTTTTCATTTGTAATTTAAAACTTGATTTAATTTTGTCTATCTCGATTCAGAGCTCGTTACTTTCTTTTTTTGACAAAAACTCATATTATATGGCCTCATGCATGAGAAGAGTACAACTTAGCACAAATCACACTCACTTCTCTCAAAGTGTTAAAGCGTCAATGTCCAACTTATGTCCCGTCTCGTCGTGAGACGGTCTCATGCAAGCGTGTTTCTTCTTTTTTTAATGGCCAAATACTCAAATTTAGCACATACTTTTGACTTTTCATCAATTTTAGCATATATTTTTTTATCTCTCCACATTTAGTACATATTTTCACTTAATACTTAAAAATATCGCAGGTCATCATTTTCGGCAAGATTCGTCTAATGTGGTCGTCGGAAACCCGAGATTGTTTTTATATCCCGCGTTTTTTAATCTTAGATGGTGATATTTTTTATTTTTTATTTTAACAGTTACCACTCGATAAAACATGTGGATTCCAGATACCATATCAGACAGATCTTGTCGAAAAAGGTGAATCGAGATATTTTTAAATATTAAATGAAAGTATGTGCTAAATTTGGAGAGAGAAAAAAAATATATACTAAAATTGATAAAAAAAACCAAAAGTATGGGCTAGATTTAATCATTTGACCTTTTTTAATTCAAGTCATATTTCACGACGATAAAAATTATTGCACATCTTTAATTTATTTTAAGCTTATCATATTGTTAAATTTGAATTTGAAAAATATTTTTTTATTCAGGTGATAAAAAGATATTAATTCAAGTCTTTATTGAGGAAAAAATTAAAATGAAATCCTAAATTGAGGCCAAAAACTTGGAATTTTGGCAGAAAATAAAAAATATTATGACAATCTGATGCAAGGATTTCAATTGAAAATTTTAAAAGAGATCTAATATTTGAAAAGAATAACATTCAAATTTTTTAAAAAGAAAAGTGATTGAGAGAGAGAGCCTGTTATTACATCAAGAATTTTGGAAACAAACATTTTCATCGAGGGCTGTTTATACGAGGGAAAAATGCACTGTTCAGACTGTATTGCTCAGTGATTTCTCCAGTATTGTTATATTCACTGATGGGAACAGCGTAAAGATCAGTAGTTCCAAGATCAGTAGCTCCAGATGGAATTGGAGTTGCATAAAGATCAGCAGATCCAGACGTCTCATTCATCAATCCAAATGATTCTTCATCGCGAATAGGTTGATCAGCCCAAGGATGTTTGTTAAACTTCCTCAAGCCTTCGAGCTCCATTACCACTTCTTTCATTGTAGGCCTTTTTTCTCCGTTAAATTGCAGACATCTTTTTACTAGTTCAGCAATCGTTTGGAGCTGCTCCAGAGATCCCTCTCTCACCACACGCGGTTCCAACACTTGAAATAGTTTATTTTCCTTCATAGTCGTGATGAAATATGTTGTCAGGTTTCATTGTTCTTGGCTCCTCTCCATGTCGATGGGTTTTTTACCCGTTAAAAGTTCTACAAGAACTACTCCAAAACTGTAAACATCACTCTTTTCTGTTAACTGACTCGTGTGGAAATATTCAGGATCCAAATATCCTAGTGTCCCTGGACCAACGTGGTCACTTGAGTTTGGTCCAGGGAAACTAGTCTGGATGCCCCAAAATCCGATATTTTGGCTGTTATATATTCGTCTAGCAAAATGTTGGTCGATTTCACATTCCTGTGAATGATCGGAATTGAAGCAGCGGAATGAAGATAAGACAGGGCTCCTGCAGCTTCTGAAGCAATTCTTAACCTATTCTCCCAAGATAACCAACTCGTTCCACGGTGGATGTGTTCGTAAAGTGTCCCATGAGATACATATTCATATACTAACATAGGCACCTCGGATTCAAGACAACAACCTATGAGTTTAACAACATTTCGATGATTGATCTGTGTAAGAATAACAACTTCGTTAATAAATTGTTCAATTTGGCTTATATCCACCACTTTTGATTTTTTGATAGCGATGATGCGCTTGTCTGGGAGAATTCCTTTGTAAACGGTGCCATATCCACCTCTACCAAGGATTCGATCTTCTGCATAATTGTTGGTAGCTTTTTCAAGCTCTTCTGCAGTGAATATTTTTGTTGAATCCATTGGACCTTCATTCGAAGATATCTGCTGTTTTAGAAGAAAACCACCATTTTGTTTGAAGAATTTCTCTTTTAGTTGTATCAACTTTCTTTTCTTGAGACTGAAATATATCCATGTTGCAGCAATAACTATGGCCAAAAATCCAAATCCAGTACCTGAAACATGATGATAAGATGACAATGAGGAATATCATTATATCAATAAGGTTAATGCATGCATGGTTTCATGCCAATTGAGTAGTTTTAACTTTTAAGACATGTTCCTTATCATATCCAAGGATTAATGAAGCCAATGAATTACCTAAAGCAACTTTGATTACAGCAGACTGAGAGCTAGAGCTTGTAGCATTGCATCCTTTACCATCCTTTCGAGCGTCACCAAATTCACCTTTTGGACATGAACAATTGAAACTCCCTGGAGTATTGATGCAAATCTTGTCACAATTGTTGAGGTTTGGATCCGAACATTCATCAATATCTGTAAAATCGAAGCCATCCCAATTTGATTACGTATTAAGACAGTTATAGTAGTGCAAAGTGTAAATGAACTGAGTTGATTTGAGGTTAGTTAATCCCAAAAATATATCATGAGCACGTCATGAATATAAAAATTAGTTGGGATGTTAAAATCATTTGTTTAATTAATTATTACTCTATTGTTAGTTTTTTAATCATATGTGTCAGTGTCAATCATCCGACAAATTAATAATTATAAAATAAAAATTATGACAAAAATATCTTATATTAATAGTTGAAATTCATTTTTATCTTTTTTTGAATAAAAAAAATTGTTTTTTTTACATTAATTTAATAGGGATAAATATATTATAAAAGGGAAAAAAAAGAGTAGGCAAAAAAAAGTTTGAACTTGGCGAAAAAGAATTCGTCAATTATATAATATAACATTGTACCTGTGCAACCTGGATCCAGATACGGGTTTCCTTCATACCCGTTTTTACAGGTGCAGCTATACCCGCCCAAACCCACATCTGAATCAACACAAAAGCTATTACCCTTGCACAGATAAACTCCTCCAGATTTGTCATTCTCAACATCTGCACAAGTCTTATTCCCTATCGCCCAATCAAGCACGATGGGCACCGTATTCAGAACCCGCTCCATGAAATTCGGGTTGGAAAAGTCGGGTAGGCCGCTGAAAGTGAACCCCGTGTCCTCCCCGAAAAATGCATAACTACACGGGTTAAACGACGACACATTCGTATGATTATCAAAAGTATAAAGAGAAGTAAATATATATTTGGAGCCCTTGGGGAAAGATGTCTGGCAACACCCTACACCAGAGCAGTCACAAGCGACCACGTCTCTGTCATATAAGCAGTTTGAAACACAGCTGCTGGTTGTGAATGAAATAACATAGAAATACCTGTTTCAGAAATATGTCTATGCTTACGTTATGCCCGCCCATTCTGCTGAGGAGTGTATGGACACGAGAGACGATGAAGAATGCCATGTAGTGACATAAATTCACGGACTCTAGAATTCACAAATTATGTGCCACCATCACTTTGGAAAACCTTGATTTTTCTCTCGAAAACCGAAAAGTGCATAAAAGCATGAAATTTCACCAAAATATCATAAAATTCGGACTTAGCACGGGCGGGATAAATCCAAGAGAAACGAGAATGATCATCCACAAAAGCGACATAATATTTAAACCCATCGACGAAAACAACAACAGAGGTCAAATTTTTCAAAGACTCTAACAATCGTCCCAGCATCTGCTGTGGTTTCGTGGTAATTCGGTAGCAAACCGGGTAATCGTGGTGGAAACGGGTCGCTCGTACCTATACTCCTCGTTGTCGATATGCAATGCCGGAACATTATGCGAATAAATGCCCTCAATTTATTGATGCTCTAATCGTCGCTTCTTCCCGCCAATCTTGCCTGTGCCTTTAATCACTCATGCCCCACCGCTGGCACCACTAGCCGATCCGCCCCGTAACCCGCCTCCCGCTGCGGTCCCCGATCCACCGGGCCCCGTCATGGGGCCCGGCCCATCCTATGGTGACGCGTGCGTTCGCGCCGGTGTTCAAGCCTCGTTACTTGTTGATCTTTCTTGACCGCCTTGTTATCCTCTCTCGATCCGCTAGCTCTTAAACCTGAGGGTTTCAAATCCATTGTCAAATCTCCGAGAATGGTTGTTGCACTATGCGAGAAGAGATCGATGTTCTACGCCAAAATAATACGTGGGATCTTGTACCTTGTCCTTCACGTACTAATATTGTTGGTTCAAGTGGGTTTTTTCGACCAAGTTTCATTCCGATGGTACTATTGAGCGTCGTAAAGCTCGCCTCGTGGGCACGTGGGTTCACTTTCGAGTTCCCGGGCTGATTTTCATCATACATTCACCCGATTTCACAAGTCAAGTCTACTATCGCTCGAGTTATTCTTGCTCTTCACAGGCAATCTCGATTAGTCGTTGCATCGGTTAGATGTCAAGAATGCATTTCTCAATGGATTTCTTGACAAACCGGTTTTCATGGCTCAACCTCCGGGATTTGTTGATCCACGCTTTCCCCGATCATGTTTGTCGCCCAAAAGAAGGCGTTGTATGGTCCAAACAAGCCCCTCTTGCTTGGTTTCAACGATTTAGTACATATCTCTTCAGCTTGGGATTTGACCAGAGTCGATCTGACTCATCTTTGTTCTATCTCGTTTGAGGTACTTCTATTCTCTATCTACTCTTATACGTAGATGATATAATTATCACAGGAAATGATGGTGACATGCTCAAGACATTCATTGACGCACGCGCATAAGAAATTTGCTATTAAGGATTTGGGGCGTCTTAACTATTTCCTTGGTCTTGAGGTCTCGTACACTTCGGATGGTCTTTTTTTTGGTCGGTCGCCAAATATCTTATCGACATTTTGGAACCGCAAAACTATTGATTCCAAACCGCTTCCACCCCTTGCCACCGGAGAGGTTTTGGTAAGTGATGGCCCACCATTCCACGATCCCACTTTTTACCGCTCTTTAGTCGGGGCCCTTCAGTACTTGACTATTACCCGCTCGGATTTATCGTATGCTGTGAATGTTGTTAGTCAATTTCTTCACTCACCAACAGATGATCATTTTAATGTTGTTAAGCGGATTTTACGTTATGTGAAGGGTATGGTCCCACTTTGGCTTATCCTTTACTTACTCGGATCCGTCTGCTTGTCATTGGGTACTCGATGATCGATTGGGCCCGGCCGATGCATTGAAACCAGACGATCCACGTCACGGTTACTCAATTTTTCTTGGCGGAAATCTCATCTCTTGGAGTGCAAAGAAACAACCTACAAATGGCTCGCTCGAGTTGAATCAATACCGAATCTATGGCTAATGCGATGCGGCGGCGAAATTGTTTGGCTCACCAATCTTCTCGATGAGCTCCGAGTCAAAATCTCCAATCGTCTCGAACTCTTGTGTGACAACAAGAGTGCTATTTTTATCGGTCGAAATCCAAATTGCTCACAAACGAAGCAAAACACATTGATCCGACTACCACTTTGTTCGTGAACTAGTATCCTCCGGGAAGATTTCCACACGTTTTTGTTCCATCTCATCTTCAAATTTGCGATATTTTCACCAAGAGTCTGCTTCGACCTGCTTTTGAGCTTCTTCGATCCAAGCTTCGCGTTTGTCTTCACCCCACGCAACGCTTGCGGGGGGTATTAAGGATAATTGATTTGTATATTAAGGATAATTAATATGTAATTAATAGATTAGATCTTGGTCATTATTGGTCATTAATATGTAATTAATAGATTAGATCTTGGTCATTATTGGTCATTAATATGTAATTAATAGATTAGATCTTGGTCATTATTGGTCATTAATTGTATCCTTATTTATAGTGGAATTCTTCCAATCACCTTATTAACGGTGATATTCTAATTATCATCACACTGGTGAATTCCCGCTCCCCGGAGCCGGAGATGAGAGCGAAGTCATCGCAGCCGATGACGGTCAACTTGTTAAGCCTCGAGAAGCTGAAAGAAGTACCTATTAGAGAAATAACATAAACGAACTAATTTCATATCTCTTTATAAATTCAAATTTTAAGATGAGATGGAGTTATTTTATGGTATCAGAGCCTCAGAGTCATGTCTACTTCCGTTCGAGTGAGTGGAGGAAAGTATTATAAAAATAATATAGACAAATTGATTATACGTTTCTCTATAAATTCGAACATTTAGATGAGATCGAATTGAGAAAAAAAAAAATTGGTCCTATAACTGTCTCCCTTGTAATTTGTTTTCCATCCCACAAAATTTAACTATCCAATTTTAACCCCAATTTCGCCGGAAAATAGAAAACTTTATCGTTTTCGGCACAAATCAATTGCGCAAGTCACGTGCATATTAAAATTGAGAGTTTCCGAGCTCGTAACTGACTTGATTTGCCAATTGTTAAAAAAAATCTTTTTAAAAAAAATTAAAAAGAGTAAGAAAATTATTTTTAAGTTGCATAATTTTATTTTTTTTTTTTTAACAAAAAACGTCCACGTTAGCTACGAAGTCGAAACCCCAAATTTTAATCGACACATGAATTGTGCGTGATTGAAAGCTACTTTTTTGTTTTGCGAAAAAAATAGGACCAAAATTTGACAATCAAAATAGTTATGGGGAAAAAAAAATTCTATGACAATATGGACCAACAAACTTTTTTGCTCGAATTATTTCAATACCGTTAATGTTGTAGGAGGCGGTGTTTTGGAGGACTGTTGAGCCGTTTCTGTCGTAGCACCTCCGGGCCACCACGGTGGAGATGCGCATATGCTGGTCGGAGATGTTGTAGATTTGGATGTTCCCGATCAAGGCTCGGGGAGGGTTTTCGTCGGCGTCAGTGCAGTTGAGCTCGAAATATTTGCCGATGCCACAGCCGCTGTTGACGCCGATGCCAAAGGGGTAGGGTACGGTCAGGTTGCCGCATTTGGTGGGGCAACCCGGTTTCGTGATTTTAGGGCCTTTTAAGAAGTTGTATGTGTCGTTGGCGGCGGCGGCTCAAGATCAGAATCAAGGATAGTAGCGGCACCATGCTTTTATGCATTTTGAGGTTATGGGGAGTTTGAGTAGGAAATATGAATGCTGATTGCTGTTCATTATATAGCAGTGAGGTGAGGCACGGATGTGAGTCAATCAAATGCCGGTTAATAGTAAATGAGTATATCATATAGTTCAGTTATCAATATTAATATTATTTTATAATGTAAATTAAAATTTTCAATCATTATTATTAATTGTAATATAGGTCATACACTTTAGTATTATATTTTTTTTATAGTAATAAGTCAAATATTTTAATTTATAATAATTAATACTCTTTAATAATATAAGTTATACCGTTTAATTAATTTTTCGATTTTCTTATACGAAACTGGTAAAAAATAATCCAAACACTATAAGATCGAGGAGTACTTATTTTTGGATTGACTCCGGAATGCGGATATATTCTGCTTAGTTGGTCATATATCAATGTATCATAGGGGTGTTTTAAATATTGGAACGAAATCCAAATTAATGAAAGAGGAATTTCAGATGGAGAGCGAGGGTGATTTGTTCAAAGTTTTTGATGAAATCAAAAGGATAACGTGGGGCCGTTTGGTGATTATTTATCTTACTTATATATTTACTTTTGTGGTATTCTTTAATGTGGAATATTTATGTTTATATTAGAGTTTAGACCATTGATTTGGGTTTAATGTGGCTTATTTAGGATCTAAAATCCACCTTCGAATACTATTAGCTAGAGTTAGAAAACAAAAGGTGAGACTATGATTGTAAAAAAAAATTGTATTAGTTCAAACTAGATACTAAAGTGCAACGTAATTTTTGCACATTGTACCTTAGAGTAATTTTCTCATAAATTTTGTACCTTAAAGTGAGGACCCCAAAGAAAATGACAGTTAAAATAAAAATCATTGTTTTATATAATTTCAATTGTGAAAATATCATTTTCAACCAACGTAGATAACTAGATAAGTCAAAAAGATTTTATTAGGTTTCCTCTCGCGGTGACACGGAGCATTATTTAAGCATAACAACATTTTAAAAGGGTTGAGCGTTAATTTGTGCTCATTTGTGAAAGTCTCACAGTAAGAACGTCTCATACAAGTCTTTGCCAAAATCTTTTGATCGTGTCTTCTGATCATTCATAACAATATGTTTGGTGTGATAAACTCTATTCAGATTAAATCCCAAGCTTCAAAGTATCTATTATTTCAGCCAATCCATCGAAAAGTTGGTGCCAATACGAATTCCCTTACGCACATTAACTACCACGTTTGGAACTGGGGTTCTAAACAGTATATCTTATGTAAAATTCTAACTACAAAAATACAGTTCAAGTTACAAAGGTTTCATGGAAAGTTGACAGTGCTCCATAAAGAGAATACTTCTTCCAGAACAAAAAATGGATGAAATAAACTAGTGACAAAGAAAAAATAGCTAGAAATATACATACAAGGAGCTGAGAGTACTAGGTACGATGGGCAGTCCCGACTTATTTCTTTCATAGAAGCCGTGATATCCCCCTGCTTTTTGGCATTTGTCTTCTAAAGAGTATCAATGGCTAGTTGCTAATGCAGTGACTAATAGGCCAAGTATGAGAAATGGTTGTGCACTAGCCTGAAACCATATAAGGAGGAAGAATGCTTGGTAAATAATATGCATAAAAACTGGAAAAATATAAAATTCCCAAAATTCATTGGCTACACAAATACGTTCACAGCATTTTATTCATGAATCTTGCACAAATCTGCGTGAGTATATTAGGCAAAGTACCTGATACTTGACGTCATATTTCACTGGGTCTTTGAGGAAGTACTTGAACTGCATTAGATGATAGATGCATACACATGTTAGAGTGTGTGTATGATAGTCCAAGAGAAAAAAGAAACCCGCAAAGATGCAGAAACGAGTTTAAATCGGTAATTTTCAAGAATGCTAGAGCTGCTTAAATTTGATAAGACAGAGCATAATGAACCTCCAAGCTTGTGAAGGTTACTATATTATTCTCATTCTCATTAAGCAGAGTAATTTTTTCATTGCCTTGCCACGCTTCACAAACACATCATATTGAGGAATATGTTATCGAGCTTACATAAAAATAAAAATAATAACCCAAGCTAAGGATATGAAATTGCAGCATATTATCAACCTTTACCTGGAAAAAAATTTGAGGGGCAATTAACCCTAGAAGTGCTAAAGCATAATATGGTTTACCGACGCTCAGAAGATATCCTGCAACAATAACAAATTTCATTTTTAAAAGGTTTTTGCCAAGTGTAATCTTTCAAGCCAATGTAAAATATTTACCAGCCACAGATATCTGAGTTATGTCAATAGCACCAACACAGATCCACTTTGCATTCTCAGAGCCAAAAGCTACAGGAAGTGACTGTAGGGAATCGGGATGTCATCATGTAAGATGGCAAAAATCTGCTTACTAAATACAGATATATATACCACGACTCCACATAAGATTTTAATTCATTTTCAGTAGTAGAAGGTACCTGCAGTCCCATTTTTCTGTCTCCTTCAATACTCTTGAAGTCATTTACAATTGCAATACCCAACTAAAAGGAGAAAACAGGGAATGCATATAAGTAAAAATCTATCTTTATTAAAAAAAGAAAAAAAAAGAGATCAAGCTAAAAATAAGAGGTATCACATACACCAGCTATACTGTAGAGCAATGTTAGAACAATAACGTCTGGTGTAAGGGTCCCAAACAATGCTTGACCAGCCCACCTGTGAAACTTTATGGTGTTAAGCAGCATATTTATGTATTTTAAACTTGATAACACATAGTGCATGCAGAGAAGAGAGGTCTCTTGCTTATAGGCTATAGCATGCCTTGATGGATTTCATGACAATATAGTCCAGGAATACAGCATAAAATAGATTATTTGAATGTTGAAATTGCATGCTCCATTCATATATAATTATCTGTAAAAACTTATACCAAATTAAAGAAATAACTATTTTAGTGTCAGCCAAAGTGGCTGGAGATGATCAGTTCTTCTCTTAATTCAGGACTCAACAGGAAAGAACCAAAGAGTAGAAAACTCCCAGCGTCATCTAAAAACAATTATAAATTAACTCTGCATATGAGTAAGTACATATACAAATTGAATACTCAAACTAAAAGTCAAAAATTACCAAGGCAGACTAATATAGCTTGCTCCTAGGGCAAAATTGCCAATCCATCCATTTTGTTTGAGCTGCAATACAGAAAACATTTGAGTTTCTATTAACTCGTCCTTTTTCAAAGTTTCAAAGTGAAAATTTATATCAAGGTGAAAGACGATGTAAGCACCTTCAAAGGAGGAGCTGAATATATGTAAGATAGCAAGGATCCACCAAGGGCAAGGTAAAATATCACTGGGAAATCATGCCCTGCCTATATAGGAAGCACAATTAGAGAAATATTTAGATTGCTCTCAAGAAGTGACGTCATTTTGAAGACCTACCCACACATCTAATAGACCAGCCAAGCCAAGACCTGCTAGGAGCAGCACCCATATTTGTGTAATCACCTGATGACATCTACATTCAGTACACGAAAACAAGCTCATTTCATACCAGAAAACCAACTAAAAACATCATATACCTCATCCTCAGCTATTGCTCCAGAAGGGATAGGCCGATAAGGTTCATTGATGGCATCGATCTCTCTGTCATACCAATCATTTATCGTCTACAAGTTAAAGTACAATAACTACACAGCTGAGATTCTGAAGCAAATATGCAAGTTATAGAACGAGTCTGTAAAATTAAGCCAGAAACACCTGAGTGTAGCCAGTTAGACAAGGCCCAGACATAAGCATACAGACAACTGATTTAGCTACATCTTCAACGGTCCAGTGGAAGTTTCCTGTGATAGTAGCAGGAGTACTTGGTGTAATTGTACAAAATGTAGAGAGCAACGAATAAGAAAAATACAAATAAATAGTCTGTTTCCTTAGAGGATTAATAAATATAACCATTCACCAATCCCAGCTTTGACATACTATATGTCTGATTTCTAAAATAAGCTTATGATGCAACAGAAAGTATTAACTACCCCTGACCGTAAATCATGTTTGAATGAGTAATGACAATACACGATGACAACAGCATCTCGTGCTTTGCATATACACTCATAAAATCACATGCAAATGTATAGAATATTAGAATGGAGGTTAGAATGAGCTGGTCCAAAAGTCTCCCTTGCATTAATCAAACTACGTGGTTGCACGAATTAAACCACCACTCGACAAGTTAAAGTCGTGGATTAGTGATATTCGGTTGCTGAATTTCGTATATAGCAGGAGGAGAGAGAAATTACCTGATGCAGCAGCTCCACAGACTACACCCCAAATTAGGGGAGGCCATGTAACGGGCTTCATGAGCTGAACTCGGATTTTCAACTTATTCTGAAAAGGCACATCATTGCTTAACTTAACTACAATAACATGATCTACACAGTAGATAATTTCACATCACAAGTAATATCTATTTCCCTACACTAACAATGGCCGGTACAAAGAAGCCAATAGATACAAAAAATCACAATCACATCGAATCCATCAATATTAAATTACTAACAAACTCACAGTTTCTTGTTTGGCTCCTTTGATACCAAGAATCTGGTTAATGCTTGAACCATTATCCGCGGGTGCCTTATCCGGTACCTTTGCTTTAACTACCACACATCAACCAAATATGTCTCAGAGACAATTTGAACTCTAAACCACAGGCAGCCGAATTCAACCACTCAAAATCTACTTACAGGAAACTAGATTATACAACAATTTCATAAATTCCACAAAATGAAGAATTAAAATAAAAAATTAAAAAAATCCTCTATACCTTCATTTGTATCGGTTTCCGTAGCTCTTACTACAAGTCTCCGTCCTGATACAGCTCAATGCGCAGAAAATTAAGCGCAGAAAAAACATACGCGTAATTAGCAAACAATCATTGGAACTTGAAAACAATTTCCTGAAGAACTACAGCTTACTATTGAAAGTAGCACAGCTCGGCTTCGCCGCTATTAATCGATTCCGGCGCGCGCCGAATGCTTCAGCATTGTTAGATAATCTAATTGAGTAAATAGTGTTGAGTAAAGAAACCATAGTCGATGAGTCTGTTGAGAATTCAGATAACTCTCCCCTTATTTTAATGAAACTCTGTCATTTGATTTTAAAAATTCTACAGTTTGGGTAGTATTCGCTAGTGCGGGTGTATCGCGTTCCTCGGTGCTCCGGTGACGTGGCTTCTATTGGTTGGGTAATATTTGTAGTATCCAAAAAATTAATAATCACACCTATTTTGGAGGGATCAAATATCAAAACATAATTCACAAAATTTGGACTTATCCACGAGCTGAGGGATTATGAATGATTTGTCGATCAAAGTAAATGGGTGATAAGATTAGATAATTAATCGTTATTCAACTTTATCACTCAAAATAAACGTTGCCTAATAGTTAAACTCCAGCACCTACTATTCTATTTTAATTTATTATTGTTATTGTTATTGTTATTATTAATTTATTATAATAATAATAATTACTCTCTTCGTCTCATAGTTAACCTTACAGTTACTGTGTGTTCGGGTTTTAAGAAAAAACTGATAAATTGAAAAAGTGTTGGGGTAGAAAGAATTGTTTATTAGTATTTTATGTGATAAAATAATGAATTGGTTGGGGGTAGAAAGAGTTGTTTATTAGTATTTTATGTGATAAAATGATAAAGTGGGTATTTCCATTTAAGGAAATTGTCAATTAAGTTTAGAACGCCCAAAACGAAAACTGTAAGGTTGAGTTTTTCCGTAAGGTTGAGTTTGGGAGGAGGGAGTATATAATAAAAATCGTCTCCCTTTATAATTATTGTTGTATATATGCACGACATTTATGTTTATTTGGTGTAGAGTAAGAGATGAAACACTATTTGTAATAGAAAAATTCAATTGAATTTCATTCAATATGGACAATTGATATATCATTGCTTGATATGAATTTTAATAGAGTTTCTATTATATTTGAGTTCGCATTTATTTTCATGCTACAACAATAAATGTGCGTAAAGTATTTGATTCCAAGTATCGGGAACTCCCGGGAGACACCAATGTAGACAATCTGCAAAATGCAACGGATCAGCCTTTTGCTCATCTGTCAACAATTTTCCAGCCAATTCAGTGTAAACCGAGGTGTGAGCATCGATTCTGTATCCCGACAATTGAGTTATGTTTATTAGAGTCACGGGAACCTTCATCCTTCTCACCACACTCACCACCACGCTCATCATCGTCTTGTCCGAGCCACTCCAGAAGTGTCGTCTATTGGTGATTGGTTTCGTCTCATTGAATCATTTTGTCCCGTTCTCATTGCCCCAATCTGCAGGCCTGGAAATAGCCAAAAGAATTCGAAACTTTGTTACAAATAGACCAAAGTTGGACAACAATGACTTATGGGTGTTTCCAACATTATATAAAAGGGGGATAATCACTTATTTACAAAAACTCCTTATCACTAGCTTTTGAAAATAAGTGATTCCAGAAGTTGTTACTTGAGCTGCAAACACACCCTTACTTGTGATGTGAAGGGGACATTGTAGTGAAAAACACTTGTGTTTTGCTCGGATTAACGTTTGAATCCACCCAATTAGCCCATGTTCTTAGTCCTAATGTGTAAGAGACCGGTGTTTCCAGCTCTTCATATCCTTCTTCTCCATTCGCAAACGAACCCCATCTGCATTTTGATAACACTTGTAGTATTTCATTAGGCCGCATTATAGTATCTGCAAAAGTATTGTGTTTGCTTTAAGACATTAATAATGAAATGAAGAGGGTGGGAGGTTTTATTACAATGTGTTGGTCTTGAGGCCACTCATCCACCAAATGTAAGTATTAAAGACAAGGATGTCTACTCCTATCCAATATTTGGCATGTTTGGCAACTGAATCAACTTTCAGAATTCTGTGTTTTGGATCTGCTATTATATGAACATCTGTGTTGGATTCTATCAGGAAGGGAGCCCAATAAAACTCTATGGTAGCACCATATTCCTACACAATATGTAGAAAACAAAAGATATAAATTCAGTCCCAAGTAAACAAATATATAATTCAAGAACTTAACACTAAAATTATTAAAAAAAAAAAAACCTTCGCTTTGAAGACACTATGCAAACGACCTCGTTTAATCGATTTCTTCCCTTTTGGTATTACCGAATCAACGAGACAAACAAAGGATTGCCATTGTCCTCTCTGCAGTGAATCCCCTACAAACATTAGCCTCTTTCCTTTTAGCTTTTGCAGCATTATTTTAGGATTAAACCTGCAAGAAGATTTCAAGAATCAGTATAGTAAACATCTCAGACATCAATTACTTAGGGGTCTATTCATAAGGATCAGCTCGATTACTTATATTATATAAAACCATATGTGATAATCAAATATGATACAGGTAGAATGTTTAGATTGAGCATGAATTCGCTAAATTAAATTTTAGCTGAGTCGAGTTAACTCGTGAGAGGCTTGACTATTACATCACTAATTTATGTTTGACAACAACTGGACTAACTAAATTACCTAGGCAATTTGCAATCATCAGGTTGCCATTCCCAGTGCCTGTAATCAGAATCTGGCCTTCCATTCTTCACACATCTCACCTGCCGGTCTAGATACCGGCATGTCCTGTCCGAATACAGAGGCTTTATTGAATGATTGAACACCCATTTTCCATGGTTTACGCTGCATTCATCTGGATCAAACTCGAACCGATCATCCGAATCCAATCCATCAACATCGACACTTATGTCACCTATAAATCAACAAACCACTGTTTACATTGTTTTTTCAAGATCATTAAGAGGGGTTAGAAGCTGAATAACACTGAGCATAGATTTCTTACCAGCATTTCTTCTAGCACATTGCTTGGACCTGAAAATCGAGCCGGAAGTTAAAAAGCCTAACTGTTCGGTGTACAAGAGAGCGATGAAGGCTAAAATTATGACCGTTATAATGGACAATGGTACCCTTCCTCTCAGAACCCTCAGCATGCCCATTGCACAAGGCGATAGGCACGCGGAGACGAGAGGAGATAAGGGTAGTAAGGGAAATTGTAACTGAAAGAGTATAGATGAGAGCAAGCAATACTTGAATCAATGTTTGGAGGATTATTTTATGTGAAGTTGATTAGAAGTGAAGCTAAAGACATGTATGAATGGTTCCACATTACCAATAATTTGGGATCTAACTTATGGGCTCCTCTTGTCCTTTTGTGTCATTGATAGAACTTTGATACTTGAGTTAGTTCAAGTTAAGGTTGATTTTTCCCTTCATATTAGAAGTATGAGATGGACATTACTTGCATCAAACAGATAAACTTTTTCTTTCATAGGTTCAACTTATTTATCACACTGTTCTACATATGATTTACTTGTTTAGAATAATGGTAGAAAACATTATATATAAGTAAAAGTACAACCTATTAAAATCATTTAATAGTCAATTTCTGCAAATACTCATTCATGTTAAAAATCAAGAATCGATTGCTCAACTTCTAAGGAATTTTCTAGTGTTGGATGCAGGTTGGTGGGAAGAAGATAAGACATCTATGATCTATCAGTAACACATTAGCAGCTGTGGGGTCCAATGTACAAGATTGTTGCCAGAAATAGTTAATTACTTAATTGTTATGACTTCATAATAGATTAATCATATAATCAATTATCATCATTCAACTACATCGATTGAGAAAGATAACAGATAAAATAATTGAATATAACAGTGAATTGTATACACTTCCACAGTAGTCATAATTCTGACCTCGAACATCAAGTCGCCATAATTCTAATTTATTCATGCTTAAAATTGTATTCACATTGAATCAAACCCTCGTGAACGTTAAATCAAATAACCCCAATTCTAAGATATTAGATCGTATTCTATGCCAAAATTAGTTCAAAACTAATAACAAAATTGTGTGAGAGATTGAGCGATAGGGCTTACGAGCTGGCGAGCACGAAGATCAGAGAGATATTTGCGGGCAAAGATCAGTGTAGCAGGCGCAGATAGCTTCTACGATGAGCAAACCCATAGCAAAGTCGAAACAAAATTCTCTTGTCAAAAAAAAAAAAAAAGTCGAAACAATTCCTATTGAATGCCAGCCGTTGATCATTCTCTATCAAAGGCTACCAATTGTCTAAAGGTTCCTTGTGCGATTGGGCCCGAATTGAGCTCATTTTGAGATGGACGCGGGCCAACTGACTCACTTTGTCATTGAGCCTAATAGCATGGGCCCAACGAATTTGGGCTAGTCCTTTTACAACTTCAACAAGCCCTATTAACACATGGATCAGGTTACTAATACCCTCTTCTTTAGTAAATACACCACCCTGATGATTACACCCCTGGCAGTATAAATACACTCCAACTTCATTCCCTGAATTGCCCCTCCATCTTTAGAAACTTAAAATCAAGGGATTAAATTTTTTGTAGTCATTTAACTTTGTATCGTTTTAAAATTGATCCCGATTGTTTTGACCTTTTGATTTTGGTCCTATAATTTTTTTAAAATTTTGAAATTGGTCATTTTCACATGCTGCAGCAGGTTACCAAGCAGGTAAATACCACATATGTAATTATTTTATTTTTTTCTTTAATTTCGAAGTGTCACTTGAACTTTTTTAATCATAATAATTTTGGTCGGGTTTTAGGTTGAGTTTAAAACAATTTGTATATTAAAAGATAAAGCAAATTGTGGCTTATCCACGGACAGGGGATTATGAATGATTTTTTATCAGTCAAAGTAAATGGGTGATAAAATTAGATAATTAATTGTTATCCAACATTATCACTCAAAGTAAATGTTGCATAACAGTTAAACTCCAGTAGATACGGTTCTATTTTAATTTATTATTATTGTTGTTATTATTAATTTATTATAATAAAAAATATTATATAATAATAAAATCGTCTCCCTTTATAATTATTATTGTCTATATGCACGACATTTATGTTTATTTGGTGTATACACTAATACATATTTGGGCTTGGACAACTGTTAAAAAAGTCCTTAGAGAGCGGTTATAACAGTTGTCCAAACTTGGACAGCTATTAAAAAACCGTTGTCCAAAAATTGGGCTTTGAAATGATTTTTTCAAATCGCATTGCAAAAGGGGGGATTGGACAAATGTTATTAACCGCTGTCTAACTTTTTTTTTATAATTTCGTTTATTATGTTAGATAGACAGCGATTATTAACCGCTATCCAATATCTTTTTTTTTTAATTATTAATTTATATTTTAAAAATTCTATAATAAAACTATAAACCAAAACTTATATATACGTCCAATATCATAAACCATAAACCAAAAAATCCTATAATAAAAAACCATAAACCAAAACTTATACCACATATATATATACCAAAAACATCAAATAAATAAACATACACATCATGAAATAAATAAACATACAATCATAAAATACGTCCAATACACCAAAAAACATGAAATATATATCATCACAAATATATAATTTAATTACATGCTACCAAAATTTCAAACAACGATCACTCAATATCGTATGAATATAAGAATCGATTGTAAAGGTATTCTGTCCAATCGTTTTTCCATTTCTCCATCTTTTCTTAGAGTAAGACTTGAGCTCACGCTCATAGACAAACCGCAAAACAAATCGAATCAATCAATATAGTATGGATTTTTATTCAATCAATAATAATTTAAATAAATCGATAAATTGACTTACATTGAGAGGAATGTTTGTTAGAGAAGTCACGGATTATATCTTCAATAAAGAACACACAAAATGTCCACAATGTTCATTATCTTGTTGTCTCGAACTCATTGATTAACAATTATAATCATGTATTACAATTATGATTTCTTTCTATTAATTTGATAATTTACTAAATTAAATTTACCTTAATGTTAATCCATTTCACTTTATTTAACTTAGATCTTGAACCTTGACTCTGAAAGGCGACTTCGATACATCATCATCACACTATTATTATTATAATAAAAAATAAAAATAGATTAAATATGCATAATTTTAAAGTAAAACAAATCATTGTATAGAATATTAAAAATGAACTTACGCTTTCATATATATGAAACGAGATCGTATGATTTGAATAAACTTCATCCTGAGTTGGGTCCATAAAATACACTCTTAATGTATTCATGTGTATGGCGACCAGCACCCAATGGTTCCTATATTATATTGAAAATATTAAAATTAACTGCAAAATTAGCATATATATGTGCAAATATTATAAACATGAATACAAATTTTAACGAAATGTTTATCACTCACCCCACATTTGTTGGCCAAAAAATGAGATGATCGCTCCCAGTTTGATTCAGCATATGATTAACTAACCCATCCATGGTTTGTACCCTATCACCCAATATGCAAGACACCTTGGGGGAAGACGAAGGAATACATTCCACTTGCTCGGACATCTCTGGAGAGATATACCTCACCCAAATATCTTTAACCAACATATATATGCTAATTAATATTTAAAAAGAAAATTAAACTATACAGAAAGTGAATATTGAGAATTAGTAAACACATACCTGAGGTAAAGGACTATGGTGGTTGCACTCAACCACTCGTCATTCAAGACTTCACAAGACACATGTTCCTCATTTGACGAATTCTTGAAAAGTATTCTGATGAAAGTGAGCAAGCATGGGAACTGTGGACGATCTCGAAAGCATTAGACGATACCATCCAAGACACCCTAGATTGTACATAATCATCGTGATCTAAGTCTCCAAATCATGGGATAACCCGTAAATTAAGCCATGGAGTCCCTCGTTCTCCCTCCGATCGCTCTACGACACCCCTCGATTTCTCTTTAGCCTTTTGTGGTGACTTCTTCTTGAGGCATTTTTGGTGTCGTGATTCTACAATTAATTTGTAATAATATTTAGAACCACAAATAAGATAATGAACTTTAATAACATATATTTTACCCTCATGGTGCTAGAGACCAAGTTGCTCGGTCATTCGATGAAGTGCCCGACCGTTGTTCCAACTGTGACGGCTTCATCGATTGGTTTTGGCACCGCTGAATCCTCTTGTCCGATTACGGGTACATCGAGTGTGACCCTCACGAAAACCGGAGTGATGGGATGACCATGAATCATTCCATGGGAGCTGCGGTAACGTTCATGTGGCCACCAACCGATCGGGATCCTCCAAATAAAAAAAGTAGCAAAAGGTCGTTGGTTGTTCAATAAGATATTTAGTTAGAAAATTTTAATACACTAGTCTTTAATTAAAACAAATGTGAGACATGCATATCTGATACCTGAGAGACGTTTTGAAGTGCCTCAATAAAGTCGTCCCTAGGGTTAGTAAAAATATAGATTAATGACACTATGTTCATAAACTTTCCCACTCGACGATATTCCGCGTGGCTCGTTCTTCTCTCTGACCTCAAACGTTCCACATCTTTAGACAACTTGGCAACCTGTTCCGTTAGTATACCCACCATATTCATGGCTTGAAGACCAAAAAGCCATCGCTAACGATGTCTTCGCACGCCATATTCGACACTCAAAATGGCGGTAGGGATGCTCTCAAGACCTATAGCCCGGCCCAAATAGATCATTAGGGCCGATAATGCGATGTCGTCGTCGGGCGTCATGGTCTCGAGATAGACGCCTGGCGAATCACAAAAAACAAAAGATTATTATTTAATTATTTATTTATAAATAATAGTTTGTAATTGAAAGATAAATTAATGGATAGATTACCACTTCTTCGATGATGCGCTGTGCACTGGGATCGTGAATATTCCTGTCTCGACCCTTTCTAGTAGTCTGAAATAAGTCGAAACGGGTAACAATAGGCTCACTCTCTCCAGTTTTTCTTCTTTCTTCTTTCTACGATAGTGATGAACGTGTCCCTTTATTAGATATATTAAAAGTGAATATATAAAAATAAATAAAAGTTAGGATTTTGATCTCACCATATTTTCTCTTATTCGTGCATAACCTTTATTCGAGCCACGATATCACGCCTCCATCGACTTGGCTTGATCGCGATTTTTATTACTTCGATTCTACAGTATAATAGAAATATGATAAACACTAAAAAATATATGCATTAGAAATTGAGGAAATGACATTGATCAATTTTACCTGGAAATCATCCTCCATAGCTCTTCTCACAAACTCCTCCCAGTATGGAGCCACCATAGGGCTATTCTGATACGCCGGAGGCGGACTAGTCGAGTAAAGACCAGTTTCCGGATCTCGTGTTACTTCTCAACCAAGTCCGAAAATTCTTGGCCATTACTCCAAATTGCGACAATATTTGCTTTTCTTTTGTGGGTCAAGACCTCTCAATGTAGTCTATACGATATAACATAACAATTTAGTAAATTTAAAGGTCATACTACAACTTTCAATAAATATATAATTAACATACCGTAAGTTCGTCCCCATATTCTTTCCTTCAAAGCGAGTCGGTTTGGGCTCGCCATCCTTGGTCAGCGGCGTGATAGGGATCACGCCCCGATCGCAGCTCCAATGTAGAAGGACAACGACTCACTTCTTTTTCCTATTGTCATGTCAAACTTATTGAACGATAACTGCAATAACATAGTATTTAATTATGTTCAACGATCAATCAATATATTTATCGATTTCAAACTGCTCAATTATAATAAAATTACCTAAAGTGTTTTCCCACACTCTGAGCTCTCTTAATATATGACATGGTGACTATACCCCGAGTGCGCTTTCTCCCCTGAGTCGCTAGTGGTGGTGGGAGCATTTGTCACACTCTCTCAAGTCATCGAGATGTTGTCATATACCATGATCATATGCGCCATGATCTCCATCGTAATATCCATCATCATCTCCATCATCTCCGGATATGGCAAAAGAAACATGATCCTCAGAAAGCAAAAGAAACAATATTTAATAAACAAAAAACAAACAATATTCAAAACTATGCTTAAATCCTCACACAAGCATATTATCAAGCATCTTGAGTGCATCAATTGTTCATATCTAAATTAGCATAAAAAATCAAGCCAAGCCACACAATATATATTCATCTCTAACAAGTTGTTCATCTCTAACATTAACAATATTAATCCTAATAAATTAACACTAATTTATGTTTAAATCCTCACACAAGCATATTATCAAACACCTTGAGTGCATCAAACACCAATATATATACAACAATATACATACACCAATACATACAACATGATATATATACACCAATATACATATATACACCAATATACATGATATACATATATACACCAATATACATACACCATACATACAATTAAACAAAGCCACTAACAACAATTAAACAAAGCCACACAATGTATATATATAAACAATTAACAATATATAAACCAAGCATCAATTGTTCATCTAACAACAATTAATCCTAACAAATTAGCTAATTAATCAAACCAAACACAATTATATAAACATTTAATCCTAATATATATATACATACTAACATATATATACATATACACAATATTAATTCAATATATATATATATATATACTAACATATATATACATACATATATATATAGAAAAGAAAAATTACCTATGGAAGGAGAAAGCTAGGCGGCGGCGGCGGTGGGGGAGCTTGGAAACAAGGCGACGGTGGCGGCGGTAGGGGAGGACGCACGGCGAATGGTTCGATTTGGGGAAGAGGGAGGAGGAGGCTAGGGCTTCTGGTTCGCGATTTGGAGCTAATGGGAAGGTGACGGCGGCGGTGGAAGGGGAGAACGCGCGGCGGAGTTCGATTTAGGGTAGAGGAAGGAGGTCGGGCTTCGATATCAGCTGCAGGTTTAATTCACGATTTGGGGAAAATTTTCTTTGGTTCGCGATTTGGGTGTATATATATTAATTATCCGAGCCTCTTGGAATACGATTCTCAACCACCGTCCAAACTATGACCCTGACACGGTTCAAAACCTCTTGCCTAAAACATTTGCACATCGGTTCTAAACCGCTTTCTAAGTGTTGTACTTGGGCAAATGTTTTTGAACCGCCTATTTTTTTATTATTTTTTTTTAATTAAAACCGCTCTCCCGTAGCTTGAGAGTCGTTTTTTAAAAAAAAGGTTGTCAAGTGTAACAGGTGCAAGCTTAAATGTGTAGTAGTGATGGTATCAGTTTTATACTGGTAATGCCATTCGATCCTTGCTTCTGCTTCTGATACGAGTTTTACACTCAATTTGTTTTCTGATTCGTTCGGGTTTTATTGTTCCGTTCGTTTTCAGAGTTTTGGTGTCTTGATTTCAACATTTTTTGTTGAAATTTGTTGGTTTATTGTTCCAATTTTGTGAATTCCTTCGCGTTCCATTTTAATCCAGTTCTTGGAGATTTTCTCTGATGGCGATGAGTGTTTCTCTCGATCCTGCGGTGAATCCGCTCTCTCCGTATTTCCTTCACCACAATGATAATCCGGTTATGTCTATTGCCCTCGAGCCTCTAGATGGGGCGAATTGTATATCTTGGCAGCAGTCGGTGGCGCGTGGTCTCAGCGTGAAGAACAAACTTCCGCTTGTGGATGGTTCTCTCCTGCCCGAAATCAAGATGGTGATCGGGCGGTTTTTAGCATACATACGGGCGAATGACTTGGTTTTGCAGTGGATCCTCAATTTGGTTTCTCCAGACATCAAGAAGACTTTGAGGTACTTTAAAACTGCTAGAGAAGTTTGGCATGAGTTAATCGCTCGCTATGAATGTTCTGATCTTTCAAATATTTTCCAATTAGAAAAATCTTTAACTAATATTGCTCAAGGTTCTAAGTCCATGGTCAATTACTAAAATGAGTTTAAGTATCTGTGGGACGAGCATGTTAGTCACAAACCGGTGTTTACTTGTAATTGTGGAGTCATGGTGAACTGTACTTGTGATATCCCTAGACAATTGGCTGCTTATCAAGAATAGGATTGTGTCATGAAGTTCTTAATTGGATTAAGTGAGTCTTATGCTGCCATCCGTAGTCAATTCTTGCTACACAAGCCGTTTCCCCCTCTTGCTAAAGTCTATGCTCTGTTGCTTCAAGAAGAATCCCAGAGAGCTTTAGTTATGCCTAATCATGTCTTCATGAGTCAGGGCCATGCTAGCAAAAATAACTCTAGGTTTTATAAAGACAAGAAGAAAGGGTTAAAATGTACAAACCAGAATGGAAGTGGCCATTCAATTGATAGATGTTTTGAGTTGATTGGTTACCCTCCCGGTTGGAAGGGTCCAAGAGGAATAAGGGAAAAAGATAGTCTGCCAATGATGCATTGGTTTCTTCTCTGAGAGAACTATGGGGTCTAATCCTCTAATCACTCCGAGCTTATAGAAAGAAATAGCTTATGAATTTGGCAAAACAAGCACAAAAAAATCTTCTAGTGATTCCATTCACTCTGGCTTCTTTGGTGTGATTGCTCATGCCACTCCCCGGTGTTTCTATCGATCCGGGTAGTTCGTAAATAGGAAGTAACCTCGTTTGTTGGGATTATACCGAAAAGTATGCTTTTACTTTGTATAATCGAAACCTAATTTTCGAACTTATTTATTGAAATAAATTGTTTATCAATGATGTTTTAAATATGATTGAATGTTATATATATTTACTTTGATAACTGTTCAATAATTTATGACGTGTTACATCAGAAGTTAATTTAGTGATACCGCATCACGAAAGATTAAATTAATGGTCCCCTTGTAACTAAAAAGTACGCCATTCACGACCTAGATGGAAATGAACAACCATCGCGAAAAGGTTGAGGTGTAAGGCTCGATTGGTTTGTCTTAACCAAGAGATTACACTTAGTGCATGACCGATGCTACCGAATAGGACCTCTGAGGAGGATAAATTCTTCGTAATCCAATGTGGAAGAATTAGACCTCGTTCGTTGTTTCTTAACCCACGCCCCTTAAATAGGATCACGTGGGATTGGTAACTATTGCTTTGACTTATCATGGGTAGCGAATCGTAGAGAGATTCAATACTTTTTATCATGGGCAATATTATCGGTCACGTGTGATTGCTAAGATTTAATACGAAGAATCGTGTGCAAGACGCTTTAGATTTGCCCCTCGGAGGTTCATAAGTTTTATCATACCAAATCTTGCAAGTGGAATTAGTTTCCTGTATGGATAATAATGTTGAACCGCTTCCTCTAACCAAGGACAAAAGATATTAATTAACTGAAGCTATTTTTGGGCTTGAATTAATTAATGGGCTTGATAATCTTAAACACGGAAATAATGACCGGAGCCATATTGACCCGGTCTCCGATCCTCTTTTTCTCTTATATACCCACTTGCATCTAATGGGTTTGACCCTATTAAGTGGTTCGACTAGCTCCACACTCTATTATGAAACATAGAACCCACTTCGGCTTTCATTCTTTGTTTGCCAAGAAATCGCATCCCTAATCTTGGAGTGCCTCGTCATATGTCCATGGGTCTCGATTCCTGAATCAAGTCCGAGGACTCTCCTATTCCCATGAATCTCTCGCCGCCTAACAACCCTCCCACTATAACGAGGTTCCTGCCAGAAAACGTATCGTTTGGTATATCATCTAGTATGATCAAGACCGAGGTTTGCCCTCTAAGCTCATTTAAGGTAATCTCACATACGGGTTTTTTTTGGTTCTATAGTTTTCTTCCAAAATCTAAAGTGGGTGCGGATGTCCACCTTTTGATCTTCAGAACTATAGAACATTCACCCTTTTGTTCCCTCGGGGTATCCTACAAAACAGCCTTAATTCTGATCGAGGATCCAATTTACCGGTTTCCTACAAGATATAAAGTACAATTCTCCCTATTGTGACGAATTTTTTTGTGGCATAGATCGTCATTTAAAGTGCGTGGTATTATGAAAAATGTGACGCTATATTAATTCGTCATGAAAAGGGCATCATTTGGTGACGAAAAAGGTCATCGTCCCTATATGTTTCCATCTATTGTGACATAAATTTTCACTTTAGGCATCAAAAAATCGTCACTTAATATGCCGTTTCGTCACTAAAGTTCAATTTTACGTGACGATATAAATAATTGTCACAAAAAAAGTTACTTTAGTGACGTTAATTTTGTCACAATTAGCTTGGTTATTTCGTCACATTTTCTATATTCGTCAAGAAAGAGTTGTTATTCGGTGACGAAATGTTGATCGTCGTTATATGTGTACATGTATAATGCCGATAAAATTTGTCACTAATTAGTATGATTTAGTGACAAATTTCTTATTTTCGCAAAATGATGTGGAAATTGTGACAAATAATTTTTGTCACTATAATATATTATTTAACGACGAAAATTATAATCATCGCCAAAAGTTCAGATTTGGTGACAGTATATTGTTCGTCATATTTCACATTTTTTGTCATGAAAGAATTACAAAAAAATGACGAAAAAAATGATCGTGGTTATATATATAGATATAATGACAACTAAATTTCGTCATAAAAAATTAAACTTTAGTGACAAAATATTCATCGTCGTTAAAAGATGTGAAAATGGTGACAAAATATTTTTTGCCATTAAAAAATATTATTCAGTTACGATGATGATAATCGTCACTAAAGAAATTGATATAGTAACAACATTTATCGTCATGATTAGTTAGCATACCGTGACTATTATTTCGTCATAAAAATAATACATATTGTGACGCATTTATTTCATCTTGAAATAATTACTTTTATTATCAATTTATTTGAATTTTTATATATATTAAATCAGTAATAATACTAAATAATAAATATTACAACAAAAACTAAATTAGTTAAAAATAAAATAATTAATTTGCATTAACAAAAAACTCCTTCAAACAATTAGAAACCAATCAACAATCTTTGTTATCGATACTACATGAAACAATAAACTAAAAAAACCAATGCTTATATGTCTCCAAAAACTAATTTCCATGCCTCTAATTCTCAGCCTTCTAATTCACAATATCTGCATGGAGTTCACAGCTTTTCCCTTCAAGCTTATTGAGACGCATCCTCAATTCTTCGATAGTGTTGCTCAAATCAACAATCTTTACTTCACAAAACATCATCTGTAAGAAATTTAAAAGATTAACCAAGTGAACATGATTCATGCTTACTAAGAATGTGAAAATAATAAATGTGTTTTCACAGATACATCACAGTGATCAACTTCAAATATAGTCATGCCTACTTAACAAGTTAAATGAATTGAGAAAGCATCTTGAGAATTTGCTATTACAATTGCTTACTAATATAAGCCCAAACGATGTTTCACCAACAAACAAGAACATCTAAAATGAATAGAAACTCCATTCATTCGAACTAGCAAGGAAAGAAATCAAGTTAATTGGAGACATATTCACTTTCTTTCCAAGTCCATTGCATTTAATTACTCTGTATTCAATAAAATCATCTCTGAAACCTCAAGTAATTAACACAGAATGCCATAGCTTTACACACAAGCATGAAACAATTTCAGCTATACTAAATCTCGGATCTCAAAGTAATTCCTTCACATAATCAAAATCTAAGACTGAGTATAACAAAATTACACTAACTTCTTTTAATCATTACATCCACGAACTAAAATGCAGCAACCTTTACTTCACACACCATAACTAGCACAATTTGGTAGTGAAATATACAAAGTACAGTACTACCACTATCTATATACACGCAATACATGTATAACCTGGCTAAAAAACTAATTTGTATCACACATATCCACATTTATGTTTGAATCAAATCAGCAGTTGCAATGCTCCAAAAAATCAGCAATTGCAGCATCTACAAGACCTAATTGCACTTTAAAAAATCGTATCTACAAGACCTAATCTCGAGAGTGAGAAACTAGAGAACCACATTCTCTTATCTGTTATACATGTTGAACACAAATAACTCATCATATTTTCCCTCTTCTAACACGGCAAGCTTTAAAGCTACACATATGAGTAGTACTATTAAAAGAAAAATGAAAATAATAAAGTAAAGGCTAAAGAAAAACAACAAGAACCAAAAACTCATAAAAAAATAGAAGCTAACCTTAATTATATGTCAATCCCTTTCTCCCTCATAAAAAAATAGAAGCTAACTCATAAAAATTAGTTTGTTCATAGTTGCACTTTGCTCAGAGAGTTTTGCAGAGAGAAGGTCATTTTGCTCAAAGAGTTTTGTAGACAGATTTTCATTTTGTGTAGTCAGGTCCTCTTTCAAGCTAGTTACTTGAGTTTGTAGTTCTTCCACTTGAGCTCTAGACAGTTGCAACTCTTCCGTTGTTTCTCTTAGTTCGTCTTCATAATCAGCAGAAGAATTGTACAATGAACTACATTTACTTGGGTCTCCCTGCAAGAGCATATAATTGTAACAAAACAAATCATAATTTTGGCATTGTAAAGTGTTAGTCATTAAAACTGTAACATTATGTGCATTAAAATTAGCAAAGCTAACGTTACCTTGAATTCAGGTGAGGCAAAATAATCATAGAGTTTTTCCCAGTTATCTTGGTCGGGACAGAATTGTGGTTTGTGATCCTTAGCCTCTTGAAGATCTGGATAACGAAGAAAGTGCTTATGCAACTTATAACGCTTTTGCCTAGTATTGTCTTTCATCGATCGACGATGCTCCTTTTCACTCCAGCCTCATCAATATTCAAATCCATATGCATCTACAACTCACATAGAACATGCATATTAGAATAAAAGAAGGTAAAAATAATTATATTAAACACATAAATTTTCATAACCCATACCTGCATATGATCAAACCCTGGCTTCAATCCATTGTCCTCATCTACCTCTTTCCATCGTATCGGTACAGGGAGAACTTGTCACGTTACTATTCCAATATTAGTTGCCAATTTCGCCGATTGGCCCCCATTAATTGGTCTCCCAACTGATGGATCCACCTTAATCTTTAACTTCCCGAAAGTATCAAGTACTTCAGAATTCCCTTTCCAGTTGTTTCACCCCGAGTCCTTTTCTTTGAAACAGAACCTACACGTGAACAAACAAATTGTTTTACAATATATATATTCTTATACATGACTATTATTTTAAAGATTTTGAAGAACACGTAAAAAAAACACCTAAAAATAATAACTTTACCTGTTGCAGTAGCAGCAGCTTCATTTGATGCATGTTGGACGGTCTCTATAGATGGAATTTGAGAAGTTTCACGTACGGGTTTGGAAGCCTCAGATGCTAAGTTTGAGAAATTGTTTGCACTACGAGTGAGATGTGTAAGAGAATTTTGTGGACAGCTAGGGTTGTGTTTTCTTGGCAAAGTGTTTGGACGCCCTTTTTGAGGTGTTTCATCTTGACCTCTTGTAACTCTATCATTATTTAAAAGTCCTTTGAAAAGAGATTATCTGGAAACGAAGCTGCGCTTCTGTTTCAAGTTCGATGGACCTCCGGGAGCCATATCACAAACCTGAAAAATGAAGAATTTAATTACAGACAGATTAACTTCAGCAGAACCAAAAACAGAAATTCAATTACAGATAGATTAACTATTGCATGAATGCAATATTAGTGACAGAATCTACTTAAAAAAGTATATAGGTCTAAACCGTAAGCTTAGATACCATAAAACCTTTCCAAAATAGTTATATAACTATTTGTCCTCCACAATTTGAGGATATTCTTTCCAGTATGGTTCTGATTTAGAACAAAATCAGTAACCAGTATTGAAAGAATACTTATGGCATGAATACTTCAATGAGTATTCGATGTTTAGAGTAATATGGTGAATCAGATCAACAATTACAAATATGTACTAACAGAGAATTTAGGGCAGATTAACGAACCAAAAGGCTTAATTTACAGCTTCACCAGACTCTGCACATTGATATCAGGGATAATGTTAGAACCAGTTATGAATTATTAGGGCATATAGATCAGACATACATATGTTAATCACAGATAAGGATGAAATATTAATTTTTTTATAGGACCTATAAATTAAAATAAAGGTAATGCAAAGATCATATTGTCGATAAAAATATAAAGCGTATGAAAAAGCGTCTTGAAGCAATTAACAAATCAACATTCATGGAAATCTTTCCATCTCTAAAGCAGGGGGCTGTCTAATTATGGGCAGTCTTTTTTTCCTAGATCTTGTGGTGTGGGAATTTTTTTAGGAATGTTAACTTGAGAATAATCTCAATTGGAAACGAAAACATAAACTCATGATAATTGATCATCAAGAATCACACAACAAATTAAGCAAATAGTAGAAGCATATCATCAAGAACCTCACATGAATCAATTATGAAACAGAAACTTGCAAGGATCTATTGAATATTACTTCCATTGATGTACTTCTTATTGTTCATCACACAGGTTTATCTCATCACTTATCATAAACATAAACTTCACATTCTTCATCACACAGGTTTATCTTATCACTTATCGAAAACATAAACTCATGATAATTGATCATCAAGAATCACACAACAAATTAAACAAATAGTAGAAGCATATCATCAAGAACCTCACATGAATCAATTATGAAACAGAAACATGCAAGGATCTATTAATTTTACTTCCATTGATATACTTCTTATTGTTCATCACACAGGTTTATCTTATCACTTATCACTTATCATAAACATAAACTTCACATTCTTCATAAGGATTCAAGAAAAGTCCATGCCTATTAAGAGAAGGAAATGTGAAACTTATACCAACACCAATAATCCCTCATATATAATTCAATTACAGACAAATTAACTACTGCAGTCATATAACAAATCTTAAATGAATGCTTGCTTACACTGATTTAGGATATTCATCTCTCGGTTCACCAATCTGATAATATTCATCACACAGGTTTATCTTATCACTTATCATAAACATAAAATTCACATTCTTCATAAGGATTCAAGAAAAGTCCATGCCTATTAAGAGAAGGAAATGTGAAACTTATACCAACACCAATAATCCCTCATATATTGGGGAAATTTTAGACATTTCATAGTACTAAAAAGATGCAAATCACTATTTCACTGCACACATATTGGCAAACTAAATGTCCAACTAAGCATTGTCTAATTATAACTGATATGTACAGCAAAAAAAAAAATTAGCAATATTTCAGCTAATTCACATAAAAACAGCTTTGTAATCTGAACATTCAAATTATTGTTATTGCGGGAACTACTAAAAAATATCACGACACAAATTAACTTTAAAACTAACATATAAGTACACTATTACATTAGCCCCTATAATTGAGAACTTAGTCATTTATCCAAATAATTACAAAATGAAATTTAGCCCATACTCAACAATTTTCTATAAAGTTCCATTTTAATTTAATGTTTCATATTGTGATTAATATATTTATATATGCACACATGTATAAAATTAATTACAGTAAAAGTATATTAACTAAGCTAGAGATAATCTGAAAAAAAAAAAAACAGTGCTATATTGAAAAGAAAAAAAAAAAAACAGTGCTATATTGAAAAGAAAAAAGAAATATGAATGCGCAATTGCAACTAATTATAGTGAATACACTTCCAGCTCCTATTTAAGATACTTAAGAAGATCATCTCCCTAGCCCTCTCTCTCAGCTTCAAAATTAAGAATATAGGCACATTTGAAGCTAAGAAAATAATTCTGCCACACAATTTAAAATAAACTTGAAACGAGAAATGAACCAAATACACACGAGCACAAGGAGTAATCAAAAGCATCAAACACTAGAACCACAGTACAATATATGACAACAAATTTATCTTTTTACACACAAAAAAACTTGTGTAGAGCACATGCTCTGCATTCATCGTCAAATCATGATTAGTGGTATTTCAGGCCATATTTTCAATTTCAAACACAATAAAATGCAAAAATTACATGGTATTAGGGAACTATATACAAATAAATTAATTCCTCACCTCTCTACAACCTTGAGCTTTTAGATGAGACATAATTCTTACATGGTATCAGAGCCTCCAGACTCACGCCCTCGTCCTGGGTTCAAACCTTGCTGATAGCAAAAACTCTACCCACATTTTATTATACACTTGTTGGGCCTCCTCTTCCTCCCAATGATGGAGTTGACAGCCCAGGGGATAACCCAGCCCACAAGTGAAGGAGAGTATTAGGGAACTATATACAAATGAATTAATTCCTCACCTCTCTACAAACTTTAGCTTTTAGATGAGACGGAATTCTTACACATGGATCATACAAGTAAAAGAAAGAAGCATATGATTATTACTATTCAACATCAAAATCCAATTACATTACCTATATAGGTAGTGTGCATGGTAATTAATAAGCATAGGTCTCATGATATACCCAGAAATACCACTACTCATCAGATTTCCCCACAGCAAAAGAAGTAATTAAACAGAATTATGAGTCCTAATTAATTAACAAACTATACATGTATACACATGAGCTAGAACCCCATGCACCGAGCTCATATTACTCCAAATCAAGAAGTTTGATGGTACCCTATCATCGACGGATGTTCACAAATACAACGGATTAGTAGTAGTAGTAGTAGAATTAGTCATAGCGCAGTATACCGCCACCACCCTATTAAACTTATATATTGCAATTTCCAAAAGCGAAGGCACACCAATTAATATCAGTATTACCACTACTAATTAATATCATATGTTAGAACTGAGCTCCTTTTATGTTTACTCAAGTCATAGATCCTATGGTAAATTCCACCATTGCCAAGTATAATATCTTCTTCACTTACCCAACAAATAGGGCGGACCCTTCTTACAGGCTTGAATAAGCTCCAAATTAGGCATTAAATAATTCATTCAACATCTAAATTAGAAGAAGCGAAAATAACCAATCCAAAAAATTCGAAGAAGTGAAAATAGCCAATCAAAAATTGAAGTCATTTAATTTAGAATATTCGAATTAGATCTCTAACCTACAATGATGTGTGGACGGAGAAAGTTAGGGGGAGAGATGCTCCTCCAAGAAGGAAACTCAGAAGGCCAAAATGATGGAAGATTCCCCGGTTCCGGAGGTCGTGAGAGGCGAGGCCCCGCCGGCATCTCGAAGATCTGGTGCTTGATCGATACAATTGAAGAAAAGGGATGATCAGAGAGAAGGGTTTGAGCCGTTTTTTGGCTTTGATCGAAAATTTGTTGATCCATAGTTGAAGAAGCGACGAATGTGAATACGTACGCAGCGGTGCTTATATCTTGATAAATCCCTAAAAAATCGTAATGTGTGGATTTGGTCCTTAATTCCTGATTTAGAATATGATTCAAAACTATTTAAGACCCGCCAGTGGTCTTTTTTCCTCCCAAAATTTCATTAATTTGAAATTCCGCCCTAATCATGATTTGAAATATCACTAAAAAATATTTAGATCCCCGGGACTTTTTCTGGCTCCAACATTTCCATTAGGACAAGTTTATGCATCTAGGTGTACTATGCACTCATAGTGCATTTTAGAATCATGTAACTTGTTATACTGAAAGATGCAACTTATTTACACTGAATCGTGCAATTATTAATATGGAAAAATAATTTCACGGTTCAGTATAAACAAATTGCATTTTTCAGTATAACAAGTTACATGTTTCTAAAATGCACTATAAGTGCACGGAGCACCTAAATGCACACAAGACTCACTCTTTCCATTATGTAATACGATGGATATTAAATATAATTATTTTTTTAAGTATTGAGAGTGTAGTAATTTATATATTTCATTAAACTTTTTAAAAAGATGGAAGTTGATGGAAAAATAATAATTTTTTGAAATATTAATTTGTAATTCATTTACTATTTTTACTTTTTCTATAAAATGCTTTTATTTAAAGATAGTAGGTAATATGAGACCAATTACTAGAATGACGTCTAATGAGACACTATGTGACACGATATACCTTTTATTAAGCGTTAATTCAAATTATTGAGCTAGCTCATAAGCTTATAATATAAAAAATTAATATGTTAACGAATTATTCACGACCTAACGAATGAAATATGACCTAGCTCATAAGCTTATTAACGTATTTGTTCACGACCTAACGAATTGAAATTATTGAGCTTGATTTTGTTGATTTATATATGTTAACGAGCTTTATTAGACGGGCTCAAACGAATATTTATCGGGCCGAGTCCTGAGTAGTTCACGAACGATTTGGTTTGATTAATACTTCTCATAAAAGACTCATCTTAAATATTTGGTAGGTTGAGTTGAACTTAAGATTAACCTCTAATTCAACTGTGATTGTCCGATGAACATGCTCGAATCATTAAATATGCTTACAATAAGGTGATGGAAGTTTTATAATATCATTTGAGTCGTTATTCCGTTTTCTAGCATTTTCAAGTCTTTATTTATGATTTTGTCCATATTTGTCATCTTAAACAAATTAACAAACACATGTAGGTGGGTTAATGATGAATTTGTTGTTGTGAGCGGTCATAATAGCAATTATATTATTATAACGACATGTGTTTCATTATTTGAATTTAAAATGATTTCGAGACATTATTTGTCTTGATCTCCCATTTTTTAGTTTTTTATCTTAAAATGTACATAAAAATGCTTGAAGTCAACATACCATAAAATCTTCAATACTTCCCATCACTATTTAGCATATTATTTCATAGTCAATTTGGTGCAAGTTGACACATCTTTAGGTATGAATTCAACTTACGCTTAAACCAAGTTGGATGACTGTGCTTGTAGGTCATTCAATCCATCTAGCACCACCAACCTATAAAATACATAAAAAATAACACAAAAACTTGTGTGAACCTAAATTTACAGTGAACTCTATATATTTTTTATAATATCACTGTTATGTACAAAAATTGTCAATGTTATGTACAAAAATCACCATTGTTTGAAAAATAAAGCATATTTTTCAAATAATGATAATTTTTATGCACAACAGTAATAATTTTTTGTATAACAATGATAGTGTTCATGTCTACACCGATTCATAGGAGCCAGAACTCAAAAAATAAAGAACAAGGAAAGATGGACACTGCTACTTTATGCAAAATTTAAGAATTGTAATTGTTGTAGGAGAAATATTGGTCCAGCCTACTATATGTAAATCAATGGCCATGTCTTAAACAGGTATAAACCATAAGAAGAAAATGAAGCTGAAATCACCAAAATAAGACACACGAGTCATGCCAGAAAGCTTTATTTTGTAAAGGCAATTGACAAGACAACTAAAAAAAAAGACATTAGTAGAGTGATCCTTAATGCTTTCAATGGTACCAGAAGATGCATATAAACATACTGAAACAAAATATTATATAGGACAGAGAATCGGCCAAGAAAATTAACTGATATAACTCAGAATATGATAAATTTTAATGCTTCAAGAAAATCCTCTCCTTTCACACGATCAAATAAAAGATTGAAACAAGACTAAGATAACTCACTATATGCTAAAATTTATCATCCAGATGCATATCTTTTTCAAAATCCATAATCAATACTACTAAACATAACTACCCAATAAAACCTTGAGCAAAGTGAAGCGTCCCCTCAAGTCTAAATAACAATATTGCTGCACAAAAGCAAAGAAATCAATATACACTATGTTATGTGTGTGTTATCTCTACATTTCAGCATCACCCAGGGAGTCCAAAGATTTGTTGCAGAGATCAGTTGGTTCACCAATCTCTTACATAAGTATAAAATCAGAATCTGGATCGTCCAAAATGTAATCTGCATGGAGTAGACATTTCTCTGTGATGGGAACAGACTCCAAGTGTGACCTCAAAGCAGTGGTTCCAGCAAGCCTTTGAAATCCAGGTCTAGCTGCAAATGGACAATGATAACATCACCAAATGACACCATCTACATTCAAAGCAATTATGTTTTTCTTCCTTTGTATCTTTTCCCTCATCTTTTTCCTGGTGGTGGGGATATACTCAAACTCAATATTAAATAGCATAACGTAAATAAGAAAAACACCAGGATGCAAATGATGCATTCACCAGTCTAGTAAACAAGTTTACCACATAAGATTTGTTTCAACCAGATGCATCTAATTAACTTTATACATTCGTTTAGTATAACCTTTTGACAGAACAGCAACCGCCCTTTGGTCATACCAGTCACAGCCTAGTGAAGTAGATTTTCAATAATCGAATAAAGGAGTTCCCAAATATATTTTAGTTTCAAATAATCCATGAGACTTTGAAGCATGAAAACGATAAAAGAATCAATTTAAAAGGAAGAAAAATAAATTTCAATCCACACTACTAACCACATAAAGACAAATATATATAATTTGAAACAGGATAACAGAAAAGATACATCATGACTTGAACATCAGAGGCAGTTGCTTTATAGCATGTGATACCACAATGAGCTTAAGAATGTATAATACCTCTTGAAATATACACCAAAACTAAGAAACGTCGAATTTTGAAAAGTAAGAACATATCATTCAAACAATTTGGGACCATATTTTTTTCAGTTAATGGATGTCATCAGTAGAGCATCTAAGTTTGCCAGATCAAAATGTACTGAAGTTATGGCCAGGATCAGGCAACACAGTATGCAGTCATCTAAGAACATATCATTCAAACAATTTGGGACCATATTTTTTTCAGTTGATGGATGTCATCAGTAGAGCATCTAAGTTTGCCAGATCAAAATGTACTGAAGCTATGGCCAGGATCAGGCAACACAGTATGCAGTCATCTAACAAACTGAAACAGAAAATATTACTACAAAAATGAGAACGAATCCAAAATGTAGATGAAGATAATAATTAAGTTCAAAAGAAGAAAAATAACGTGATTCAATCTTAAATCTATTTGAATCTTTCTAAATTGCAAGCAAGTAACAAACTGACCAAAATTTACTGAAGCTATGGCTAGGATCAGACAACATTCTTGTATGCAGTCATCTAACAAACTAAAACAACAAATATTACTACAAAAATGAAGAAAATGAATCAAAGATGTAGATGAAAATAATAATTACGTTCAAAAGAAGAAAAATAACATAATTCAATCTTAAATCTCTGTGGATCTTTCTAAATTATGAGCAAGTAACAAACTGACCAAAATTTACTGAAGTTATGACCAGGATTAGGAAAACAAACATTGATCATCTAAAAATTTAGAAGCAGCTTGTACTGAAAAGAGTATTTGAAACAATGATTTGATTTACTGATGTCACACCCATAAAGGCAATTGCGGCTAAGATATTATTTGGTTAGTCACGAAATTAGAGTGACAAATAAAGGAATATGAGAAGGACATAACTGCACAATCTCGTTAATAAGTTTCAAACCACCAGGTCCGATAAATGATCCAGCAAGGAGGTAGCCAAGAATTACCTACACAAGTTGTGAATTCATAAGATTATTCTCAAATCTTTTAACTAATCCCAGAATTCACAAACTGCATATCTGTATTTTTCTCAAATCTTCTAATTAACTAATCCCATAATTCACAAACAGCATATCTATATTTTTTTACAAACATCTAACTAATCCCAGAATCCACAAACTGAATTTATATATTTTTTATCCCAAAGACTTGACAAAATAACCCGAACAAGCATTTACAGAAACTGAGACTAATTTACAAAACATTTTAACAAACTGGGCCACAAGACCTCTCTGTGAATTCAAAAAATTTGGGGTCTTCTGTACAAATATAGAAAACTATGCCATGTATGTCAAAAGGTTTAGATAACAACTTACCTGCTACTCGATCTTTCTTTCTTAACTCATCAATTTATTCATCAGGTGCATCATTATAAGAAGGGGACTATTTATTTTCCACATAAATTTGACTATCTTTCTTTCTCTTGGCTTTATATAATGCATAGTATCAAAGTCCTATTACACCAAGATTCATGATCTTACTTACATGATTTCTGGTTGGAAAATGTCCATTTTATTTACTGTTATAACTGGTTTTATTAGGAAGATATAATGTAGGGGTAGTGGTCATCTCACCACAAACATATCATGATATATGCTACGAATCAAGAAACTAAACTCTGGTTTGAAAATTTTGGTCTCCCACTTTCCAAATTAAGTAGCTAAAGATGGAAGGGTCAATGAATTTCAACTAAACATGAAATAAAATTACTTTACATATATTTCTTAAGAACACTAACAAATCTTGCCTAAACAACTAAAACTAAGTCACTATGAGTAAGAAGGTTGTGATGAACTACAACGCTGCTATCATATCATATCAGTATCAGAACATTAGCTTCCTAATATTCTCACTAAGTTTAGGTAATGACGTCTAAGAAAGAAACTGAAGCTAATTGTTGCTCCAAGCGGACAATTTTCTCTTTCAATTCCTTTTTTTTCTGAACACTGATACAAAAAGAACGGCGACAGTAAATAGACTGGAAAATTATCATTAGAACGATAATGTATAGTAGGCAATATAGCAATTTTAACTGCCATTTGGTAAGAAAGCACGCAAATCTACCAAGTAATAAACCAGAACATATGGATTAAACCCAAAACTGAAACCAACGAAATAAAAAATATATAAATCTCTAGAATAGCGATCTATAACTCAAAGAAATCCCAGAATCATGTCTATCTATTCGTCGCAGTGCCCTGCTTTGCTACATATCCTTTTGATCTTGTTTGATTGATAGCAATATTTGAGAATCCTAAGTAGAAAAAAGAATATCTTATGTACTTGCAGTAAACCGTTGCCAGAAATCACATAAGCTCAATTGTTGTATTCACAAATTTTACAAAAAGGAAAATAAGAATAAAATGAACAGAGGCGTACCCATTGCATTTCTGGAAGAAATACACGGTAAATTTCATGAACTAATTGAGAAAATAAAATCCAAAATTCACGACAGAGAATGGGAGGGAAGGGTGCGCCATTTCTAGAAGGAAACTTGGGGGAAATTGCACGCCGAACGTGGAGGATGAACAGCCGCGGGGGAACTTTCACGCCGAACAACCCAAAAATTCTGGTAAATATTCACGCCCAAAATTGAAGTTACCCCATTCTCACGCCGAACAACCCAAGAATTGCACGCCAAAGTGGAGGGTGAACAGCCGCGGGGGAACTTTCACGCCGAACAACCAAAAAATTCTGGTAAATATTCACGCCCAAAATTAAAGTTACCCCATTCTCACGCCGAACAACCCAAGAATTGCACGCCAAAGTGGAGGGTGAACAGCCGCGGGGGAACTTTCACGCCGAACAACCCAAAAATTCTGGTAAATATTCACGCCCAAAATTGAAGTTACCCCATTCTCACGCCGAACAACCCAAGAATTGCACGCCAAAGTGGAGGGTGAACAGCTGCGGGGGAAATTTCATGCCGAACAGCCCAAGAAATCTGGTAAAATTTCACGCCAAAATCTGAAGTCGACTAAGGAAATCTCACATTACAAAATTTTATCGTCATTTCAATTATCCTTAGTAAAACATGTCTAGATGGTCAAAAGAAAAAAGTAAAACATGTTTAGTTCAGTTGGTATTTGTCAAATTTTATATTAATAAAGGTCAAAGTTCGAATCAAATCAATGCTTATACCCTATTTTATAGAAAATTTACTGCAAGATCTGAAAATTAAAGGGAAGATTCTTTGCAAAGATATTGTGAAAAACAAAAAGACTTTAGAAACTTGCTTTTATACAATATGCACTGGAAGAAAGAATCTTCCCATTTAATCATTGACTCTTGATCAAGAATTTTATACTTTTACTACATAATGAAAAAAATGATATTTTAATGTAATAAATAATACATTTCAAATATGAATAAACAAAATTTGTCTAGCTTAGTTGGTGAGTGTTTCTCAAATTTGTTTAGAGGTATTGGGTTCAAAACTTTTCATTGCATTTTATTTTGATAAGGCTGGATTTCATTTTTGAATTATTGTTAAGTTTTAATTTAAATTCATCATCATAATTCATATGTGCACAATAGTGACGAATATGAAATTTTGTCACAAATGATTATTATTGTCCACGATTTATTCTTATGAAAAAATTCAAATTCTTTACAAATTTTTTTTAATTATTGTTACTTTTTATTAAATTTCGTCACCATATGTGCACAATAGTGACGAATATGAAATTGTCACTAAATAATTACCATCCACAGTTTATTCTTATGATAAAATTCAAATTCATCACATTTAAATTCAAATTCTTTACAATTTTTTTTTTGAATTATTGTGACTGTTTATTAAATTTTGTCACCATATGTGCATAATAGTGACGAACATGAAATTGTCACTAAATAATTACCGTCCACAATTTATTCTTATGACAAAATTCAAATTCATCACGTTTGTGTAACAAATGATGACAAAATTCATGTGTCATGAAAAACCCGTGATAGAATTCATGACTTCCTTTTGTTGAAAGTGACAAATGATTATTAATCGTCACTATATATAAATATTGGTGACGAAAGAATATGTTACTAATTACTATGAACAATTAACGACAAAACATAAATTCGTCATAAAATTTCATATTATATGACGAATATGATCGTCACTAATTATAATGAAGGTCGTCACCTAATAATATTATGACGAAATAAGTGTGTCATTAATTATTTTGAATAATTAATGACAAAACATATCATCGTCACGAAAATATTATTTTTCATGACGTTGAATATCGTCACCATTTATTATGAGTATCGTCACTAAAGTTTATTGTGACGAAATTTTTGTTGTCGTCATGAAATTTACGAATTAGCGACGAAAATATTTATTAGTCATGACAAAAAAAAAATTTATCACGAATTCTACCTTTTCAGTGACGAAAATAAAATTTGTCACCTTTAAATAACAATTTATGACGCATTTTGTGTCGTCGCAAAAAAATTCGTCATGAAATGTGTGATTTCCTGTAGTGAAAGGCCCCCTGAGTAACCCAACATATAGTCCAATAACTGAAAAGGTGATTAAAATAAAATAAATATTGTTGCTTAATATTTCCTCTAATTTTCGAAATATATGGATAAAAGAGGGAGAAAGATTTTCTTTGAATTTTTGTTATGGAATGAAGATATGTATTCTTGGAATACAAGATTATCTCATTAAATTCAAGAAATTATTGGGGAATGAGTTGCACAGATCTATTCGGGGTGAATATTTAAATACAAATTTAATTCATTAATTATTACTAGCATGAATTAATCCTATATTAATTCAAATAATAATTGCAACAACATATCATGCATATAAAAAGCCACGTAAAACCTACGCATGCGGAATCTACGGGTTTACGTGAACATACCTCTCGGGATGGCAGTAACTTCGGTCGGACGGACTAACCAAAAGGACTTCCCAAGTATTCCCTTAGCCCTTGCTCGACAATCCGGTGGAAGGATACTCGCGAACAATTAACAAAAGAAAAAATATAAACTTTGTTACACCACTTATGTGGATTTGCTAATATTTCCAGCACATGGAATTGTACTTGAGAATGAACTAATCATCCCCTATTTATAAGAGGGAGGGTGGTCGAAAATTTAGTGATATTTCAATGTGGGAAAAGACTTTCTTGGTCACCAAGAAATCTTGAATATATCTTCTCTATTTTTTTTCCCATAATTAAAATATTCCACAAAAATCCCACCTCCTCTATTATGGATTATTTTCGAAAATTTGTGTACAAGAATCCAAGATTTGGATCTTCTTGAATTTATGAGATATTCTTGTATTTCAAGAAATACATATCTTCCATAATATATTTTCAAGAAAATCAAGAAAATCTTTCTTGCCCACTATATTTTCAAAAATTTCGAAATCTTCTACATAGATAACCAAGTGGGAGATTTCTTGAATTTAATGAGATAATCTTGTATTCCAAGAATACATATCTTCATTCCATAACAAAATTCAAAGAAAATCTTTCTCCCTCTTTTATTTATGATTTTCGAAAAATAGGAAAAATGAGCAACAAATATTTATTTTATTTTTAAACACTTTTTTCAGTTATTGGACTTTATGTTGGGCTACTTGAGGGCCCTTTAGGAGAATTAAGATTGGACCTTCAAATGGATCTTGAATTATCAATATTGAGCCACAATATTATTCAAGCCCATAAATATTAATTAATCCCACTACATAATTAATATTGCACTATCCATCTTAACCCATATTACAGTCAATATGGCTCCCGGTTATTATTTCCCGTGTTTAAGATTATCTAGCCCATTAATGAATTCAAGCCACTGAAATAGCTTTCCATTAATTAATATCTTTTGTCCTTGGTTAAGGAACGGTTCAACATTATTATCCATACCGGAAACTAGTTCCACTTGCAAGATTTGGTATGATAAATCTTATGAACCTCCCAAGGGGGCAAATCGAACAAGCGTACTTGCACACGATTCTCCGTATTAAATCTTAGCAATCGCATGTGACCAATAATATTGCCCAAGATATAAAGTATTGAATCTCGTTGATTCTCTACCCGTGATAAGTCAAAGCAATAGTTACCAACCACACGTGATCCTATTTAAGGGACGAAGATTAAGAAATAACGAACCACTGAGGTCTAATTCTTCCTTGTTCAGTTTTGAAGAATTTGTCCTCATGTAGGTCCTATTCAGTGCATCAGTCATGCACTAGTGTAATCTCTTGGTCAAGACAAGCCAATCTGAGCCTTACACTTCAACCTTTCACGATGGATTGTTCATTTCCATTTATGTCGTGAATGGTGTACTTTTGGTTACAAGGGACTGTTAATTTAATCTTCTGTGATCTGGTATCACTAAATTAACTACTATGTAACACGTACTATTTATTGAACAGTTATGCAGTAAATATATGTAACATTCGATGATATTTAAAGCATCAGTGATAAACAATTTATTTCAGTAAATAAGTCCGAAATTCAGTTTTGATTATACAAAGTAAAAGCATATTTTCCAGTATAATCCCAACAAAATACTGGGAAAGTTTTTATATCAAGAAATGTGACCTTTTATGAAATTGTTTTTCCTTATTCTGATAAACAAGGTGCTCATGAGTTTGTTCAGCTTTTGATTGCTAAAAATTCCTTCTTACAAGATGGTATTGATTCTGTTGATGATAATCCTCAAAATTCTGTTTTACCTTCTTCTGTTGATAACAATATTGTTCATCAAGAAGCACATGATGAGTTTATTGATCATACACTTGATAGACAGGCTATTAAACTTGATTTTGTTAATAGACAGGCTATTGAACCTGATCATGTTAGAAAGTCTACTAGGACTAGGTCTCAACCTGCATATTTGAAAGTATATGAGACTTCTTTACCTAAATCTTTGAGTACTAAGGCAAATATGTCTGTTTCTGAGGCAAATATGAATGTTTCTTGTGGAAAAAAATATGTTATCTCTGACTTCTTATCAGCTGATAGACTTTCTCATGATCATGGAGTGTTTACTTCATCTATTTCTCAAAATATTGAACCTAAAACTTATAAACAAGCCAAAGACAATCCTAATTGGCAGCAGGCTATGAAAGCTGAATTAGATGCCTTGGAAAGGACTAATACATGGACTTTAGTATTTATGCCACCAAATAGAGATTGTATTGGATGTAAGTGGGTTTTTAAAATTAAGTATAAACTAGATGGTTCAATTGAGAGATATAAAGCAAGACTTGTTGCTAAAGGTTATACACAACAAGAAGGTGTTGACTACTTTGATACTTTTAGCCCTGTAGCAAAGATTACAACTGTCAGGATTTACTCTCTATTGTTGTTTCTAAAAATTGGTTTATTCACCAGTTAGATGTGAACAATGCTTTCTTGCATGGTGATCTAACTGAAGAAATTTTCATGAGTCCCCCACCTGGTTATTGTAGTGATTCTGATTCAAGAGTTTGTAAATTGAATAAGAGTCTCTATGGTTTGAAACAAGCATCAAAACAGTGGTTTACTAAACTCTCAAGTTCTCTTTTTGAAATTGGCTATGTGCAATCTGAAGCTGATAACTCTTTATTTACCAAACAAACTGATATCTCATTCACTTCTATTGTTTGCTATGTAGATGATCTTATTGTGGCTGGTAACTCTATGACTGAGATAGCAAATGTTAAGAGTTATCTGCACAATAAATTCACTATAAAGGACTTAGGTGTGTTAAAGTATATGCTTGGTATTGAGGTAGCAAGATCAGAAAAATGTCTATCTTTATGTCAAAGAAAATACACATTAGACCTATTAACTGACTTTGGCTATTTGGGAAGCAAACCTTGTAACACACCTATGGACTCTAAACTGCAACTTATACAAACCAATCGATACAAATAGGATCGATCCAAAGCTTTATAGAAAGATTGTTGGTAAGTTACTTTACTTAACAAGAATAAGACCCGGACATCTCATATCTTTGTTCAATCTCTCTCTCGGTTCACGAAAGCAACCCATCCAAAGAACACATGAGTGTTGTACACATGGTGTTGAGATATTTAAAGGAGGCACTCGTGTTTTGGGTATTTTATATTCCAAAGACTAATGATTTCAAGCTACATTCTTATACTGATAGTGATTGGGCTAGATGTATAGAAACCAGAAAATCTATCACAGGTTACACAATATATTTGGGGAACTCACTCATCTCATGGAAGTCTAAGAAGCAAAGTACAGTGAGTAGATCCTCTGCTGAAGTTGAGTATAGGGCTATGGCAACCACTACATGTGAAGTCCAATGGATTCTCTACATCCTGAAAGACCTCAGAATTCCAGTTCAATTACCAACATCCTTATACACTGATAGCAAATCTGCATACCAGATGGCCCTGAATCCATGTCTCCATGACAAAAGTAAACACATTTCCATAGATTGTCACTTCACAAGACAGAAAATCAAAGAAGGTGCAATCAAGATCATCCATTTACCCACTGAGGAGAACCTTGCAGACATCATGACCAAGCCTCTCCTTCCAGCTTCATTCAACAAACTCAAGTCCAAAATGAGGCTCTTGAATATCCACTCTCATTTTGAGGGGGGGTCTAAAGAGTAAATAAAGAAGTGCTATTTCATTTAACACTTCTATTTTATAAAGTTGTTATTCCTTTTATTGTATTTTGTAAAGTTGCTAATAGGAGTTAGTTAGAAGGGAGTTACTCTATATAAGTTCTCACATTAGGTCAGAATAGATTCACTTTTCCATTTTGGTTCATTCTATCACTTGTAACAAATACAATTCCTCTCAATCAATATTCATCTTTCTTCTTCTTCAATATCTGTTCAAATTGTTAATACAAAGCTTTGGCCTGAATTTTGTGTACGTTTTTTTATAGAGTCAAAATTGGACTAATTGTTTCGGTGTTACTATTTTTTTAATTATTAAAATTTGTTGGATTTAATTACAGGGAAGAAGAGGGTGAATTGCAGATTGGTTTGAGGGAGTATCTTAAAATCAGAGGCATAAAGAGAAATTATTATGGATTCTTGTGCGAGAAAATGGTCAAGAAATACAGAAGTCGCCCTATGTTAGGACTGAAGATGCTCAGAAATTTTATTAAGGAATAGTAGTTATTATTATTATATTTAATTTCGTCCATTTTCATTGAATTTATGTTGGTATGTGCATGAACTATAGTTGGAATTTTTATTGTGGTCTTTGCACTTTCAATCAAATAAATTGTTTCATTAGTGTCGATCTATTATAATTAATAGATATTAAATGTATTTATTTGTCTGATTTGTGCCTTCTAATATTGGGTACATTAAGTTTTCAATATATATATATATATATATATATATATATATATATATATATATTTATTGGGTACATTATTTTAGAATTTATTACTCTCCACTCCAAAAGTAGTGTTCCCCTTACTACCCACTCCACCTTGCTTTTTTAATTAGTTAGAGGTCCAAATGGGCTTGTACATTACCTATTTTGCCCCTAAAATTAATTTTGATTCTATTTGATAAAAAATAAATTAAAGAATACCAAAATTCCTAAATTAGATATCCTCTCTCTTGCGTTTCATACGAGTTATGCTATATACACAAAAGTGACAACCTGATGTTGTGTAATCTCGTACATCGATCGCGCTGCCCATGCGACCATGTAAGAATTTGTCGCATGGCATATGCGACTGAATAATTTTTTTTTTATTTTGGGTCGATCGCACCGCCTGTCGCGACGTGAAATTGTCCATGTCGCGTGGACCATCTGATCGAGACTGCTGCTCGGCCGAATTGGAACATCTTGACGACATATTTTTTTTTTTTTTATTTTTTTTTTTTGAATTTTTTATAATATGTATTTATTTATAATTTATGATTTATAATAAAAAATTTATTTATAATTTATAATTGTTGATATTTTCGGATATTTTTTTTTTTGCACTAACTTTTTAATAAGATATACAAACATATTAGTTTTTATAGATTTAAATAAGCAAGCAATTTCTATAAAAAAATGTTAAAACATTTAAACTAGAGATAAAAAATTGGAATATTAATTTATCATATAAAACAATAAAATACAAATAAATAATTCTCCTAAAAAAAAGTACTATTGTTGTTGCCATTCGTATCCGTTCCACCACCAACCCGGATCTATATTTTGTGTGAATTGTTCAGGAGGATACGCGTGTTGATGTCCCCAATATGCAGGATCGAGGACCGTCGCGGTACCGGCATGATGGGCAATCGAGCCAAGATGAGGCATCATATAGGGTGGACACTGTGGATCCACACTAGCTTGATTGATCAAATCGTGAGTTTCTTGCCTCACGTGTCCCAACATTTGGTGAGCTGACCTCGACGTGCCACTGACATAAATATTATTCTCACTGTGTGCAGTGTTGTGCACTCTCGGATGAGTAATGTTTGCATACCATTCAGGATACTCATCCGTGGTACTGTCCTGCACTACAGCGAAGGTACCAAGGTCCCCGAGACGGTAACAATGATTTTGCATTTCATTCCAAAATGCCACCGTGGGTCCATACACTTTTTTGTACCTCTCTGCACTGGCTCCGAATTTAGAACGTTCAAGATCTAAGTCGATCGGTGGTGGCGGTATGGGCTGCACTCTCCCATATTGCCTTGCAACCCTCCTCGGCATATACCCTTCGGCGAAGTCAAGAAATTGAATGCATCCATGAAATAATGAGGGGGCAGGGATTCTAGCTGGACGGCCGTATGGAGTCCAATTGACCTATAAAGTAAGTAAAATATTTGTATATGTCATTCTGTTAAGGTACTTAAATAATTACTGAAGTTATTACTATTAAGGGTGTATTGAGAATGATAAACATACATTAGACGAAGGGTAATTATCCAACAGTTTGCGGTAATGGACAAGATCCCGTGTGTTGTTTTGGAATTTTTGGGTCTTGTTCCAGTACGATGCTCTTGGGTGGGCAGAGTTAAACGAGGTAGCTTCGCCGCGTTTGCGCAAGTCAGGGAAGTACTCGTATATCCAGCACTGAAAATTCAAAATGTGTTTTTTAGTTATTAGTAACATATGTTGATAATAGTGTATTAATTAAATATAATTGGAAATATTATTGAAATTGAATTTTTACCTCAATTAATGTTAAGCAGCCCGACATCTGTGTCGTCTCAATTCTGGATGCCTTGCTAAGCTGCTTATATAAATAAGCTAATGTCGCGGCTCCCCATGCATATTGAGGGACATACTCGAGATTACCCAAAATATTTACATAATTTTTGGGGACAAAGATCACGTGTTTTATCCACGAAGAGTGTACTCCCATCAAGTACCACAGTAACCTCGAGCAATAGAGGCATCGTTCCGCCCACTAAAAATACGCCGTTAAGATATCCTTAAGGAGGGTGCTTTTGGAATTGCCTCCCCTAGATCCACACCTGGTAATCAATTCATTGTCAGGACATGGTCCGCTGCCAACGACGGGGAGGCCATTTATTTTCAAGCCTACATTGGAAAAAAGTCATTTTTGTTAAAAGTGAAATTAATTAATGAGCATGTACAAATTTTAATTTTTAAAATATTAAGTTTATTTTCAATTTACCAAGAATAGCGTGAACGTCGTGAAGTGTGATCGTCATCTCCCCGAAAGGCATATGAAACGTGTTTATTTCGGGGTGCCACCGTTCAACGAATGTTGTAATGAAGGGCATGTTGTTTGATTCAAACATCAAACTCCCGATACCCTCCAATCCAGATTGTTGAATTATTTCATAATATTCATGGCCTTCAAATAATGGATTCAACGACCAGGCGGCAATTGATCTCTTTCTGGTCTGGGAACCAAGGATCTTTTGAAAATGCTACATATTTAAAAAAAGAATAAAATGAACACGTTAATTTACATATTTTAACCGTTTGAAATAATAATTACAAAAATTGTGTATTTCACTTACTGGATCTTCCCATATTTTTTTGGCTTTGTGACATTTGAAAGCAAACAACACACTTGGATCATTGGGTCCTCCAAGCATTGGCGTCGTCGTCATCCATTTAGCATTTTGCGATGATGAGGCTTGTGTTGCCTGCGTATCAGTTTGGTATTCATTCTCATACTCATGTTGACTTGAGTGATGAGACATTGAGGGACCATGGGGAGTGGAGTGATGAGATGTGGACGCGCCCGGCTGATTCAAGGTTGGGGTGAACAGATCGAAAGAAGGTGAGAATAACTTTCGAGGAACTTTGATTGGGATATTTCACAAAGGGGGGTCATGATATCATTATGTGCGTGATTTGAAGCAAACCGCACCGAAATGCATCATTTGAAATTAGGTTCTATTGGAGGGGTGTTTTTGAATCCTAAATTTGAACCTAACATTGTACTCCAATTGAATTGTGAATCTTGTTATATTTTGTTGCATGCGTTTCTTATTTTCGATTGTTGTTGCATTCTTTGTGAAGTCATTTTAAACACATCTTATTACATAGTCTACACGATAGGTGCATTCGCCCAGATTTGTAGTTGTAGCTTTGCATTGTGAACTAAGGAATAAATTACGAAGTTATTCAACTAATACCTTAGAACAAATAAAACTAATACTTTACAACAGTAAACTACTGCTTTTTTTTTTATAAAACTAATAGCTTACAGCAATACAACTAATACTTTACAGAAATACAACTAATACTTTACAACAATACAACTAATATTTTACATCAATAAAACTAATACTTTACAGCAATACAATTAATAATGTTGTCAAATAACCCCCGAACAGTACAAACATGTACAACTCCTAGATGCAATGAATGTGAGCTCGAGCAATATTTTGGGATATTTAAAGACAATCGATCCCAACAATAGTACGGACTCAAAGAGAATGTACAATTGTCAGCAAAAGGTGAGGAGAGAGAGCCGGGAGGAGCTTACCTCAACGCAAAACTTCATACACCCATCTTTGAAACAAATGAAATTACAATTATAAATATTAAGATAGTTTTTCAATTATTTTTTCATGTCTAAATATTTGAAAAATTTGAAAAAAAATAAATGAAGTTAAGAGACTTAGTGGACTAAAATTATTTTTGGGAGGAATATATATTGATTTGTGATAATACATTTTTTAGTATAAAAGGTATTAATGTATAAAAGGTTCCAAATTAGGGAGTATATGTTTAGTATATCAATGTATAATACATTTTTTAAATAAAAGGTATTAATTTTGATTTCAACTATTTAATATTATTATTAATCAAATTCTCTATACAATAATGACAATCTTTATTATCATTTTTTACCACTATCATTTTTTTTTCATTCTAATTCATTTTGACAAATATTCAAACACTCATGTTCTATGTATATTGTATAGTGAGCATATCCAATATATATACAATAAACACATATTTATAATTTAAATATGATAATAAATAAATATATATAGTCTCTACATCAAATAAATATAACAGTTGTGTATTTCGATGGTTAATATAAGAAAAAATTTATTTAGTCTATATGCATTACATATGAAATGTTTTTTTTTATTAAATACATAATTGTATTATATTTGATTAGTTTATAAACTTATATGTACGCCTTTAGAACGGATGCTGATAACGGACTCAAAGATATAGTTTTCAGCCACCCATGTTCGGTTGTAATGGTCAACAAGTATCCACAAGTATTAATCATTGACACGACATACAACACGAACATGTACGGTATGCCTTTACTTGAGGTTGTTGGGGCAACAAGCACTCATAAGATGTTCACCATTGCATATGCATTTATGATCCGTGAAACGCAGGAACACTTCGAATATATCCTATGATTTATTCGGGGATTGTACGATGATGAACTGCCAAATGTCGTTGTTACGGACAGGGCTTACGCGTTGATGAATGTTGTTGATGTAGTTTTTCCAAATTCTCAAGCACAATTGTGCAGGCGCCACGTAGAACAAGCTGTATATAACCATGCTCTACACCTAGTGGAAAAGGGACTTAGCAAAAAGTTTGCTGATACTTTTAAAGTAAGGTGGAATTATGCAGTCCAAGCGGGCACACATGAAGAATGAGAATTTAGGTGGGATTCCGTAAAGAAGAAGTACAGTAGATTTACAGGTTTGATTTCGTATTGCGAAGATACGTGGCTTACGCCACACAAACGGAGAATTTTAGGGATGTATATCGATGGTCGCCTGCACTACGGAAACTACACCACGAACAGGTAACCGTACAATCTTTATACTTTTTATCACAACTATTACATAGATTAGACTATTGAAACGACATATATTTGTAGGGTTGAACAGGAACACCATAGAGTGAAAAAAACCTTGGATGGCGGCAAGAAACACTTTGACATGATCTTCAGAAAGGTTCATCAAGTCATGGAGTTACAGATATGTGAGATAAAATAGCAATCGAGGTTTAGCGCCCACAAGACAAGGACTGATATGCTAGAGAACCAATTCTACAGCGAACTAGTGCGCAATATCACGTCTAAGGTGTTCGACCTCATTTTCGCAGAAGTGAGTAGGAATCTAGACGGAAATATGTGTGGTTGCTATCTCAGGAGAACACATGGTCTTCCGTGTCACTGCGAGCTTGCACGGTACTCTTATATACCTTTAAATTGTATAGACTCGTTTTGGAAAACATTGAATATAGATTTTTCTAGTATACCTACCACCGGAACAGATGATGACGGTGGTGGTAAGACTAGGAGAAAATTATTCGATGATGACACGGAAGACATTCTTCCACCCAATGTTGAAAAAAAAAATAAGTCAAAATAGAAGACCAGCGATCGTAAACCTTCTGAGTATGAGTACACGATGAAAAGTGCGAGAATCAAAAAGTCTGCTCAAATAAGGGGTAAGGGGAGAGTGGCGGCAACTAATGCGCACCAGAATATTCCACTGGAAGCTGATCTTAGACATAGCACATCAGAAACACGCACGATGAGTTATTCTGAAGAGACTCGGAACAGATTTCCCTAAAGTTCGGGCCATACCGACACAGATCCCCCCAAAACTCCACATTCAAAGCCCCAGAGGCCCCAAACTTCTGAAGTCCCCCCTCAAAATAAGATTAACCGTCCAATACAGTTTTTTAACTCTCAGGTGGAGGACGATTTTCCTCCATATATCAAAAATTATATTCATTTGTACAATGATGTAATTGGAGATGGGAACTGCGGATTTAGAGCGGTTGCACTCGTAATCTACGGAAGCGAGGGCGAATGGGTAGGGTACGAATGGATCTTTATAATGAACTGCACATAAGACGAGATTTACACGAAAACATTTTAGGTGGTTACACAACCTTCTCAGTTTTGGCAGAATCACTTAATCACTTCAAAAATTCTACCCCACCTGATAAATGGTTTGTATTACCTGAACATGGATACCTGGTTGCAACCACATACAATGTTTTCGTAATGTCATTTGGAGAACACGGCGGAACTTTTTGCCTTCCCGCAATAACAGATGAACGTCAAGGTTTCCCGACAAACAAATTGGTCTTGGGGAACGTGCACAACAACACTCATTGGATATTGGTAAGAAAACACTATATTAATGTTACTTTTAAGTTTATTTAATTTTTTATTTTTATTTAATTATAATAATAATTTTTTAACTTTTATTTCAACTTGTATATGCGGCGACGATCATCCAAAGACTGCTTTATATCTGGATATTGGGAACGCCACATGATCTTACGTAAATGGTATAAATTTACAATTTCTAGAAGCGAGGATAGAGCTATTCCGCACATTACACAACTTGGATGCTTGGCGACGTCTGAGATTAATTATTGGGCTAGAAAAGAATAATAAACCCAAATATTATAAATTTTTTTAATAATTATTAGATTTTTTTTTAGCAAAGACGTCAGTAGTGATTTATTTTTCGGATGGAAATTATGTAATGTGTATATATTTTTTCCATATAATGTGATTTTTTTCTCATGTTTAAATTGATAATTGAACTAATACTTTTCAATGAATGAACTAATACTTTATAACCAACGAACTTATACTTTTCAATATATTAACCAATACTTATCGATTGATGAACTAATATTGTGAATAACAAATAATTACTTTATAACCAACTAACTAATACTTTTCAATAAATTAACAAATACTAATCAATTAATGAACTAATATTGTGGATTAAAAAATAATTATTACTTTTTATTTATTCAAATAATATCAATTAATTATTTAAATAAATTAAATCAGTAGTTAAAATAAATCAATACTTTTATATTCGTTAAATTAAATAATTCAATTAAAATGTGTTACATAAATTGAAAAATTCAAAATTCGAATTAAAATAAAAAATTAGTTAAATGAGTATAAAATCTAAAAATTAGTTTAATTTAATAATTTAATTAAATGAGTTTAATAAATTAATAAAATAAAATAAAATAAAATAAAATTCAAAATTAAAAAATAAAAATTCCGCGTTGCATTGACCATGCGACGCCGCCTTTTTCGGTCGCATGGATCATGCGATCGCAGCGTGATCCGTCGCATGTCAGACGCGACCGCCTCTTGGTCCGTCGCATGTCTGACGCGACCGTTGGTTCCATCGTCTCAGTAGTCACTTTTGTGGATATAGCAATGGTGGTTTCATACCCATCTGTGCAGAACCCAAAATTTTCCTTCTTCTCAACAAATACCTTCTCTCCAACTATGGCGGCACACAAAAACCAGATGCGGCCCCATCCCTCACGGCGGCGCACAAAAACCAGACGGCGGCCCACCCTAGCCAAAACCCCCACCACTCGCGGCAGAGCGCAGAAGCCCCCCCCACTCGTCTCGACGGCAGGCGACACCGTGTGCTCGGAGTGCGGGCCCCCTCCCCACGGATCTGGTGATGTGATGGTTGGAGGAGATATTACTTCGCCGTATATGGTGGGTGGAGGAGATCTGGTGATTGGAGGAGATATGGCAAAAAGAAACAGAGGTATGATCTGGTGATATGGTGGTTGGAGATGCACATGTTCATCAATTTGATGAACATGTTCATGATTTTTTATGAACATTTCATAAGTTTGATGAACATGTGCATGTTAAATGATGATAAATATATGTAATTTTGAGATTTTTAGAAGATGTATGTAATTTTTTCAGATTTTAAATAAGTAAATTTCTGTAATTTTTTTATTTTTTATGTGAAATTTTTTAAATTGTAATGTTTTATTTGTGAATGTGTAATTATTTTTAAAGTATATTTAACATGAATTTTGTGTTTCTCAACACCAATAATTTGAGAGCATATTTTCTGAAAATTGGGGGAAACGAAAAAATTAAGAAAGAATTTTCTGTGTAATTTCTGCAATTTTTTAGTTTACTGTAATTTCTGTATTTTTGTATTTAATATGAATTTTGAGTTTCTTCACACCATCAATTTTATGGTTATGAAAATAAAAAAGGGGAAAAAAGAAGCAAGAAGAGTGAGAAAGAAAGAGTGTAAGAGGAGAATGGAGAAAATGACGCCTGCTACACTTTTCTGCACTAATTTTGACCGATCATTTTGCTTCAAACTTGGCTTAAGTGATTCACGTTACTACATATCCAAAATGCCGAAAATAAGGGTATATTGGTAGGTTTGGACACTACTTTGGAGTTGTTAGGCCATCTCCAAAGAAATGCATTTACTTCTGGAAATTAATTCAAATTCTACTCTATTCTGTAAAACACAAAATCTCCAAATAGTTCTTATTTCTTTTTGCTGACTAAAAATGGAATATTCTATAAAGATTCTTTATTTTTGATTTTTTTTATGTTATATATAATTATCTATATTTATAATGTATTTGTATACTTATTTCTAATATAAATTAATTTTTATATTATATTTAAATTTAAATAAAAAATATAAAATTGATAAAATTGTTGAGCAAATCAAAATTGAAAATTCAACATAATATTAGAACGAAAATCCTAAATTACAATGATAACTTAAATTACAACTAAAATATAAATTACAATACAATAGACACTGATTACTCAGTGTTGGAATATTCTTCCCACAAATGATCAATTAGTGCATTGCGGAGTGCGAAATGAGCCTCTGCGCTAATTTATTTTTTAAATATTAAATTATATTATATACACAAATTATTTTAAGTTATTCACATTACAAAAAATACTGCCCCAGCACAAATTATTCTAAGTGAGATAAACATTAAAATCAATTAAAATAAAAAAAGAAGGAAAAAAAAATAGCGCAGCCCAAATCTGCGCTATATTCAGCGCAAAAAATTTGGGAATAGTTGTTATCTCTATTCTGGCGCAGATAAATAGCGCATTGTTGGAGGAAATAGAATAGAAGAAAACGTCACAGTAGTGCATTGGTGGAGATGGTCTTAGTAATTTAGAAAAATATTTGGAGTGGGTAGTATGTTAGTCTTGGGCCTTGTAGTGGAGGGTGAGTCACTCATTATTTTACACACGGATCCATACTAGTATGGGCCCCTTAATTCAAGGAGATTCTCATCTTGACATTTTTATTTTTTAACATTAACAAATATTCCGTACCTGTACGCCATCCTCTTTTATTTTTTAGGTGAAATTCAACATCGTCTCAATTTTGTAAATGTTTCAAGGGAAGGTTAAATTTTTTATATTTGTTTTCTCAATTTAATGTTTGATTTTAGTTTTTTTTTTTTCTAAATTTAAAACCAAGCTTATTTCACTTTAAGTCATACATCACTTGACAATTAAGAGCGTCTACAAAAATAAAATAATTTATTTTGAAAAATGAATTTTTCATCGGGGATTCAAATCAAATTCGTCCCATAAAATGGTCTCATAACTCTTAACATTTTCAATTTAGTCTCAAACCGCCAGAGATCGGTCAAAAACACCTAAAATGACGTCGTTTTAGTAGCAAAAATTAGGGGCGCGTGATAAACACGTGACTAGAACCACGTTGTTTTGGGTGTTTTTGGTCGATCTCCGAAAGTTTGGGATTAAATTAGAACAAATTAAGTATAATTTGGCTTGTTCCAAAAAAAATATATATGGGACTAAATTAAAAAATTAATAATTACGGGGCCATTTTAATAAAAGTGAAAAATTATGGGATGAATTTGATTTGAATCCCATATATATCATCGGGTCTTGAATTGAGACCAATAAAACAAAATAAAATCATGAACCGAGAGAAAAACAAAAATTGAGCTCTATTTATAAATTGAACACAATCTATAAATTAGACTTGCATCCACTCCCACTTGAGTGATAAAATAAACAAATTATGAAATTTACGAATCAAACCCTAAAACGAACCATATTACCAATTCCCTTCCCATTCATTCCAAACAAACGGAATTATCTCCGCCAAATATAACCACTCTCATAAAATAACATAGCATAATAGAATTGGAAAATAATATTTTAAATTGTAAAAATAAATACTTTTAAGAAAAATGAAAAACTAAATAAAAGAAATTAGTAGAAAAAGATTCTCTGTTTGCCAAGAAATCAATTCCTAAAGAAACTGTAAGAATTAAACAAGATTTTTTTTAGTTGTAAAAATAAATAAAAGAAATGAGAAGAAAAAGTTCAACTCTAGCTTTTCAAATAATAATAATAATAATAATAATAATAAATTTCTATAGGAAAATGTACTCTATTTCGAGACAAAAATTTGTGTGAACTCGTGTTCACTGTGAACTCAATTTTTTTTAGTATCATCGTTATGTATACAAATTATCACTGTCATGCACAAAAATTATCACTGTTTAAGAAATGTTTTATATTTTTAACCAATTAATTTTTTTGTTCATAATAGTTATAATTTTTTCACATAGCAGTGATAGACTTTATGTATAGACCTTATTCACAAGGGTGTTACTCCTATTCTTAATATTTTTTAAAAATATATCTCCTAAAAGATATACACGCACGAATTATTGTTTATTTTCCAAGAAATCAGTTTCTTGATTGTGAAGGCAAATCAAAACCCTAAACCTTTTTATGATTCATAAATAAACACTGTATCTCTCTTGTTAAAACGATAAAAAAAAACAGAAATGGCCATGTTTAGCATCACATCTTCTAAAGTTGTTCCTTATGCAGTTCGTGCAATTTCCTCTCGAGAAGCTCTCTCCGGATCCATCATAAACGCAATCAACGGCTGTGATCAAAATACTGGAATTTCTCATCATCATTATTCAACTGATGCCAAGAAGCAAATTGATGACAAACTGGTCAAGATTATTAAATCTGAAATCAACCTCAAGCAGGCGCTCCTAAAAAAACCAGACGTAATATAATCTCTTTAATTAATTTAATTTCTCTCTTTTATTTTTATCATTATAATTTTCAATAAAATTTAACATGTACTACTTGTTGGATATTAACTAGAATGTAGCTTATTCTCTAGTCCCAAACGACTGCCCTTTCAAAATTGAAGACAATCCTTGGGAAAAGCACGTCATTATGTCAAGGGATTTCTTCGGTGGAGAGAAAATCGACGTTTGCATTGTTGTTCCCGTTTGCTTGAGGATGAAATCGACGATGCTGACATCAGCTCGTCTGATGATGATTCTGATGACGAAACAAGGCTTGGGCTTACGCTGAAAGTGAAAATCTCCAAACAAAATGGAAACGTTTTGGAAATTATTGCTTATGCTTATGCTGATGGAGAAATGAGGATTTGTAAATACTCCATACTTAAAGAATGTTCAGAATCCAGTCAACCATGGCCAAGATTTGGTTCACATGTAAGTTTTTTAGTAATGAATTAACACAGAGATTTGTGTACGTTTTTTTTAAATATTTTTATAAACTAATATCATTGTTAGATTATGAAGCCTAATCGACTGCTTCGCGTCTCAACCTTATGGCTTGGTAGTACCTTATAACCGAAAAATATTAGTAATATTAGTAAATCTTCTGGTTTGATAGTGCCCAAGACGTAGTCATTCCAGGTCACGAAATCATATGTTATTTAATTTTATTTTTATCAATTCACTATATTTGTAGTTAAAATCCTTACTATATGGATCAAGAAATCTGTGTTATTTAATTTTGTTTTTATAAATTTCCCTATAATTATAGTTAATATCCTACAATCATACCATTAATTAAATATTATGATATGATATATATTTTATACTGTGAACAGTTCATAGGATACTTAATTCATTAATTTCGAATGTAGTTGAATTTTCATACTCTCAACATTATATTATATTTTAATTAATATGTTTAAATTTTGTTGGTTTTTACAGGAAAGAGGGCCGGGGGCAGAGTTTGAGGGTGCTTTGAAGGAGTTTTTAAAGATCAGAGGCATAAAGAGAAGTAATTATAAATTCTTGTACAAGCACATGATCAAGAAGTACAAATATAGCCCTGTGTTAACACTGATGGAGCTCAGGAATTTTGTTGCGGACTAGTTATTTTCATATTTATTTAAGCTATTCCATTTTCGAACTAGTTGCGATTTTTGTAATGGTATTAATTGAACATTCAATAAATTTATAATAATAGGATTAATAAATTGTTCCGTTAGTTTCAATCTCTTATCAATATGGTATGGGAATGATATACTACATTAAAATTTTTAGATTTGATTCTATTTCTATCCATATATTTTCTTATAATTACATCACAAATCTTAGATCTTATTTCCAAATAAAATTATTATCTTTATGGAATTTTTATTCTTTAATTTTAGTAAAGCATCCTTAAAATAATTCCCTCCTTTTTCTTTTCTTTTTTAATGTCATCCTGAATTTCTTCATACGAATTAAAAATATTTTTTATATCAAAATTAATCTTATTAATAATAATTAAATATTTTTAAAAATAATTATTATATTAATTGAAAAATTATTCGCGACTTAATTGAGCATCTTAGAGGGTATACATGATACATGAGATAACGGTGGAGGAAAAAACTACAAATAAACATAATAGAAGACCCACTCTTTTTTTTTTTTAATATTCAACGAATGGGAGCCTACAACTGAAGGCATTACAACGAGAAATAGCTCATACGCAACGAGGAACTAATAATTTTTAGTATCATCGTTTCAAGGGTTAATTTCGGTCATTTTTAGTTTGAACCCCCTTAACTTTTTCACTGGTAACTTTCAGGTGACTAATGATATGACATTTTTCATTTGGTTAAGTCTCATGTATATTTAGGTGCAACGATCACTCATAATATATTTTAAAATTATGTAATTTTATTATATTGAAATATGCAATTTATTTATATTAAAACGTGCAATTATATTTTTATATTAATAGTTGTACGGTTCGGTATAAATAAATTGCATATTTCACTATAATAAGTTGCACGATTTTAAAATGCACTAAAAATACACGGTGCAGCCGGATGCACATGATCAGACCCACCCTTTCTATTTATATCTCTTTAAAAAAGAGGCTTTTCTTTAAAGGAAGGGAGAAAAAGAAAATTAGTCAATTAAATCTTCAAAAATCCAATAAAATAAACGGCAAGAAAATATTTTGTTTCCTTTTCCGAAAAATCTATTTCTTGCCTGTGAAGACAAACCAAAGCCCTAAACCTTTAACGTGTATTTATATAAAAACACACTCTAATCTCTCTCCCTCTCTCTAATCAAAACAAGCCAAACAGCCATGCTTCGCTTAACATCTTCCAAGGTTGTTTGTCATGCGATTCGTGCAGTTTCCAATTTTGATTGTTCATAAAAATTTAATGAAAAAAGTTCTAAGGTACAAAGTAGGAGAACAAAAAACTTTAAGTAACAGTTTGTCACAACTTTCAAATTTTGGCAAACAAATCATCACTTTTACTTTTTTTTGCAATTTCAACTTCGGACAGTTTGTCACCTTACCCGAAAGTTGACATGTACAAAAATTACTCCATCATCAGCCTAGTAAACATCCACGTCAATAAATACTTATTAACATAATAAATAAATATTTAAAAATAAATTAATATTATATATACTATTAATAAATTTAAAATACATTTAAATTTAAAAGTATAAGTTATACTTATTTTTTAAAGTATTAAAAGTTAAAAAACTTTAAAAAAAATATAATAATAAAAAATTTAGAATGACACTTTTAAAAATAAATTAAAAAATAAAATAGAAATTAAAATAATAAAATAAAATAAAAAAATTACAAATGAAATAATTAAAATGCAAAATTAAAAATTAAAAATCAAATATTCATTCTCTTCATATCTTCATCCTCGAAAAAAAATTGATTATGCAACAAAAATTTCAATATTCAATTACACCAAAATCTCTTCATCTTCAACCTCATACTTGTTGGAATTTAGAGGCACGTAATCACGTATAACATGCGCAGCGAAAATTACAGTTCACCAACAACGAACACATAATTGCATACAACGATTACAATAATCGTAACGAGTAAACTTACAGTAGCTGTAGAGCGGATTTCTCTACTATGGTATTCACGTAATCTCTTTCAACAGATTTGCACGGATTTGCCAGTGTTGAATCTCGAGACGAATCAGCTAGGAAAATCCAACTCTTAATTTTATGGAGTAATTGTGAAGCGTAAAACTATTTGTGAAATCCCAAGAGCCAGTATATATAGGGAGGCCCAGCTTAAACCCTAAGCTGGCCTGTTGGGAAATAAAACTGTTTTATTTAATTAAATTAAACTCATTTAATTTAATTCCCTAAATATAATCTCCATGAATTTAATATTCCATATATAACAAATCTCTACGATTTGTTTCCATATATATTAAATCCTACAATAATATTCCAAATATTATTATTGAGAATTCTTATTTAATTAAATCTAATTTAATTAAATATTAATAATAATTAATTCTAAATTAATCTATTATTAATTACTTCTCTATAAATTAAATATTAAATCCAATTTAATATTTAATCAACTAACTATAATCCGTCAAAGGGAATTACTTGTTGTGTGACCCATAGGCCCTCATATATTGAGCGATTAGTCAAACTAATGGTCTTAATTGAACTCTGGTCAATAAATCAAACATTCTCTACATGAGGTACGTTGCGAGAAACATGCAACTACCTGTAACTGAAACGTGGGCTATTACGATTTCCTCCTTTCATTATCGAATACTCGATTAAGTCTTGAACATGATGAAGTGTCTATTCAAATAACTTAATCATATTATCTATAATCATTAATTGATCATGTATGTCACACTTAGCCACAAAGTCTAAGTTGACGTGCATCGGCCGATGACTTTGATCCAATTATGATGAGACGATGAGTATTCTTTCTAAATCTACATTGAGGAATGGATCCTATTCTTGGCTCAACTACCACGCACATGCACTTCGTGATGAACCCAATCCAAGTCATATCTACCCATAGACGGGTGCAAGCGTCGGTCATGGTCAAAATTCATCACTCCACACATGTCGTGCATATTGACCTCAAGTCAAAGGAGTATCGCATCGCTCCCACTAACCAAGACACCCGTAGACAGATATAGTGGAAATACATCAAACGGTTTCTCGGATAGGTATACCAATACCTAGTATCTCGTAGTAAGTGAGATCTTACTACACTCTCTAAGAGTATGATGCAGATCGCACACCAATCTCCATTGCATCATCAATATCTCATTCTTGATGATCCTTGATCGGGGCCATTTGAGAATCATGCTTAAGTCATCTGAGTTCTCACAACCTCAATGACAGCAATACTTGCATGAATAAATGCAAACAATCAAATATAATATTCAAACAAGTGTATTGTCATACATTAATATTAAATGAACTATAATATTAAATCAAACTAAATATCATCGAGTATTATGTCCTTACAATTGATTGTCTCTAGGACACTAACACTAACAATACTGCATTCGCCGCTGCCCCACCTGTTGGGGTTATACTGAGAAGTATGTTTTTACTTTGTATAACCAAACTGAATTTCTTATTTATTTTACTGAAATAAATTATTTATCACATGTTGCATTAAATATGAATGAATGTTATATATATTTACTGCGTACCCGTTCGATAAAGTCAGTACGTGTCACGTTGTAGTTAATTTGGTGATACCAGATCACAGAAGATCAAATTAACAGTTCCTCGTAACTAAGTACAAAATTCACAACTCAGATGGAAATGAACATCCCATCATGAAAGGTTGAGGTGTAAAGCTCAGATTGACTTGCCTTGACCAAGGGATTACACTAGTGCATTATGATGCGCTGAAAAGGACCTACGGGAGGATAAATTTTTCGGTACTGAATATACAAGAATTAGACCTCAGTGGTTCGTTATTTCTTAATCTTCGTTTGTTAAATAGGATCGTGTGAAATTAATAATTATTGCTTTGACTTATGATGGGAAGAGAATCAATGTGATTCGATACCTTGTATCTTGGGCAATATTATTAATTACATGACGATTGCTAAGATTTAATACGGACAATCGCGTGCAAGTACGAATTGCTTGATTTGTCCCCTTGGTGGGCTTAGAATCTTTATCATACCAAATCTTGCAAGTGGAAATTTATTTCAGGTATGGATAATAATGTTGAGATGTCTTTACTCCAAGGACAAAGATGTTAATTAATATAAAATTTGTTCAGCGGCTTAACTAATTGATGGACTAAGATAATCTTAAACGCGGGAAATAATAACCGGGAGCCATATTATTGTGAAGTCGTAATGTGGGTTAAGATGGATAGTTAAATATTAATTTTATAGTGGAGTAAATGAATATTAATGGGCTTGAATAATATTTTGGCTAAATATTAAAGCTTCATAGCCCATTGGAGGTCCAATCTTAATTCTCCTAAAGGCCCTCAAATAGTCCAAATTAAAGTTCAATTAATGAAAAGGAGGAAAAAATATTTTGGCCTATTTTTCCTCTATTATTTTCGAAAAAATTGAGTAGGAAGAGAGAAAAGATTTTCTTGATTTTCTTGATTTTCTTGGAAAGATTTTATGGAATATATATTCTTGGAATACAAGTTTATCCCATAAATTCAAGAAAAGTCAAAGATCTTATTTATTTCCTAACTAGTTGATATTTTCGAAAATATTTATAATATAAGGAGGTGGGATTTTTGAGGAATATTTTATTATGGAGAAAAGAATACATTGGATATATTCAAGATTTCTTGGAGATCAAGAAAAAAAAATCTCATCTTATTCCTAGGGCAAATTTCGACCACCCATGTTGTTGGGGAATGAGTTGCACAGATCTATTCGGGGTGAATATTTAAATACAAAATTAATCCTTTAATTATTACTAGCATGAATTAATCATATATTAATTCAAATAATAATTACAACAACATATCATGCATATAAAAAGCCACGTAAAACCTACGCATGCGGAATCTACGGGTTTACGTGAATGTACCTCTCGGGATGACAGTGAATTCGGTTGGACGGACTAACCAAAAGGACTTCCCAAGTATTCCCTTAGCCCTTGCTCAACTATCTGGTGGAAGGACACTTGTCGAACAATTAACAAAAAGGAAAAAAAAAAACTTTGTTGCACCACTTATGTGGATTTGCTAATTTTTCCAGCACATGGAATTGTAGTTGGGAATGAAAGAATCATCCCCTATTTATAGGAGAGGAGTGGTTGATTTTTTTAGTGAAAAAACAATGTGGGAAAAGACTTTTCTTGATCACCAAGAAATCTTGAATATATCTCCTATATTCTTTTTCCCATAATTAAAATATTCCACAAAAATCCCACCTTCTCAAATTATGGAATTATTTTTTAAAAAATATAGTCTTGCAAGAAACCAAGATTTGGATCTTCTTGAATTTATGAGATATTCTTGTATTTCAAGAAATACATATCTTCCATAATATCTTTTCAAGAAAATCAAGAAAATCTTTCTTGCCTATATCTTCAAAATTTTTCAAAATACTATATAGATAACCAAGTGGGAGATTTCTTGAATTTAATGAGATAATCTTGTATTCCAAGAATACATATCTTCATTCCATAACAAAATTCAAAGAAAATCTTTTCTCCTACTATATCTATAATTTCGAAATTTACATGGAAAAAATAAGCAACAATATTTATTTTATTTTAATCACCTTTTTTTAAATTATTGGGCTATATGTTGGGCTACTCGGGAGGCCTTTTTAGAGAATTAAGATTGAACCTTCTAATGGACCTTGAATATCTAATATTGAGCCACAATATAATTCAAACCCATAAATATTAATTAATCCCACTACATAATTAATATTGCACTATCCATCTTAACCCATATTACAAATCAATATGGCTCCCTGGTCATTTTTTCCTGTTTAAGATTATCTAGCCCATTAATTAATTCAAGCCATTGAAATAACTTTCCATTAATTAACATCTTTTATCCTTGGTCGAGAAATCGGTTCAACATTATTATCCATCTTTAAACTAATTCCACTTGCAAGATTTGGTATGATAAAGCTTATGAACCTCCCAAGGGACAAATCAAATAAGCGTCTTTGCATTACGATTCTTCAGATTAAATCTTAGCAATCACATGTGACCAATAATATTACCCAAGATAAAAAGTATTGAATCTCTTTTGTTTCACTACCCATAATAAGTCAAAGCAATAGTTACCAATCCCACGTGATCCTATTTAAGGGACGAAGGTTAAGAAATAGCGAACCAATCGAGGTCTAATTCTCCTTGTTCGATTAGAAGAATTTATCCTCCTCAGAGGGTCCTATTCAATTAGATCACCATGCCTTTAGTGTAATCTCTTGGTCAAGACAAACCAATCTGAGCCTTACACCTCAACCTTTCGCGATGGGTTGTTCATTTCCATCTAGGTAAGTGAATGGCGTACTTTTTAGTTACAAGAGACTAAATTTAATCTTCCGTGATCCGGTATCACTAAATTAACTACAATGTAACACGTTTGAATTATTGAACAGTTATGCGAAGAAATATATGTAACATTCAATCATATTTAAAGCATCAGTGATAAACAATTTATTTCAGTAAATAAGTCTGAAAATTCAGTTTCGATTATACAAAGTAAAAAGCACACTTTTCAGTATAATCCCAACACATGTATTATAAATAGGGGATGAGTTTTTCATCCCCAAGTGCAATTCCATGTGTTGGAAAAATTAGAAATCCACAAAGGTGGTGGCCAAATATTTTCTTTTCTCTATTAAGATTAAAATCGTTCGTTGATAATCCTCTCACCGGATTACGTTCGTGGACGTGGGACATATTTGAGAAGGTATTTTGGGTTGATCCAACGTCTCAGCGGTTGTCTCTACGAGAGGTTAGTATTTACGTAATTCCTAGATTCCGCATGCTTAGATTTTACGTGAAATACATGTACGCATGATGTTTATTTGCTTATTAATTATTATGTTGAATTAGTTTAGGATTAATTCATGTTAGTAATTAATTGATTAATTTAAATATGTATTTAAATTCAACTCGAATAGATCCGTTCACCCCTAATTTCCCAACACCACCCCCATCATCCCATCGTTGCCCCACCCCGACCCCATGTTTCTTTCGACACCGCACCTTCACAAAGTAATTTTAATTCTATAAAGAATCTAAAATTCTCCATAATTTAATTACACAAAAAAATTCAATATTTAATTACACAAAAATATTTGTTACTCCAATTACACTAAATCAAACTATTCTGCAATTTAAAAAAAAAAACCAAGCTACCACGGTCCTTTACAAAAAGCGAGCACCCATTTCGACAACCAAGAGTGGAGTGGCGTGTGTGGTGACCTTATTAAATTTTTTGTTTTTAATTTATTTGATATTGTGTTTTACTCGGGGGCAAATAATATTCCCTAAGAAATATTATTTTTGTTAATTTTTATTAATGACAATTTTAATTATAATTGTGATTTTGAATATTATTCGTTTGTGTTGGTTTCTAATTTTGATTTTATTAGAAGAAAATAGATTTTTTATTTTGATTTTTATTGATTTTAATATCTTATTATATTTAAATTTATTCTAAATTTATTTATAGTATTTATACTTAATTTATTTTTAAATTATTATATACTACGTTAATAAGTATTTATTGACGTGGATGCTTATTGGGCTGATGATAGTGCTTTTTTTTGTACACGTCAACTTTCGGGCAAGGAGGCAAACTACCCGAAATTGAAATTGCAAAAAAGATTAAAAGTGATGATTTGTTTGCCAAAATTAAAAAATTTAGATTAAATTGTAATTTTTAAAAAGGTGATGATTTTATTCGCAATTAAGCTTATTTTCTTATAATTTTAGCGAATTATTAATTTAACACCCTATTCCCAAGTCGGGACCGGCCAAAAATATTATCTTAGAGAGTTTATTAAATAATTGGGTATTAATTTATTGAATTTCTACTGTAATTTGATATAATACAGCCTTAAAAAATTATAAAATTGCACAATTAACGAATGGTTTTATCTGACTAAGGGCCTATATATTATGCACTGACTTAAGTAATTAAGTTCATTAGTATCAACTGAAGTTGTTAATTTAGCTAGTATCAACTAATTCAGAAAAAGTTTATTTTTAATTCTATAACTAAACCAACCTAGTCGACCTTCAATTATAAGGCATCAACAGTGCTAATAATTCAATGTTACAATTTATAAAAAAGTATAATAAGTCTAAACCTTTAGTAATTTTTAATAAATGCACCAGTAATTAAGCGGCTGCCTTTTATCAATGTACTAGTTTAGTTTCGCGTATTACGCTGGTTCTTTAATTAAAAAAATACTATATTCATAATATATAATATATTTAACAATAAAAAATATAATTAAGTGTATAAATACACTAAATATGAATTAATACTTGAGATGGTTCAGTCCATACAGAACTTAGCGTTGGCTTGAAGTGGGGCCCCCGTTAGTAGATTATTGGATTCTCGATTCTTCGTTAGTCGGTCTTTGGTAGGATCTTGAAGTTATATATAAAAAAAAATAGTTTAGGGTGTACATTAGTATACTTGCTTAAACAATTATTGGAATAAAATTATTGTGCCAAATTCTACATATTCTGCAATTGTTTCACGAAACTCTAACTTAAATTTGAGTTTTTTTTTTTCTTCAAACTAAAAAAATCGAGAATTGAGGAAGAAAGAGTTTGCAAATCAGTTATTATATGGGTGGGGCAAAAAAGATTGTGCTTGGTATATAAAAATTAATGAAAATGTCTTTTTTTTTAAAAATCACGTGTGGTGCACATGTATAAAATCGGGATAAAAATTGACTTGAAAAATTAGTTCGGTGGTTTAAATGTAATAAAATAATAGTTTGTATAGTTTAGTACAACAAAAAATAGTTAGGTGGTATAGATACAATTTTAATGATAGTTTAGTGTTTAGTGTAATTAGGCATAAATATGATGTAAGATGTGTAAGGTTTCTAACCTTGGTTATTGCAATTTTTTTTAATTAAACTATATATTTTAATGTCTAATGAATGACACATATTAACTACAAGCTAATAGAAAAATGACACATCAATACAATAACATTTGATAACTTATTCAAATTAACCTCAAAATGACACATCATCCAAATTAACCACAAAATGACACATCATCAAAATGAACTCTCTATTAGTAATATAGGGGATTAGAAAAATTATAATAAGTGATTAAATGTATAATCATTAAAAAAATTATGTGTAGAAATAATTTGATATGTTTTGTTTCTCTTTTATTAGAATAAATAAATTATCAAAAGTTATAAACTAAAATTTAAAAAATGGGTGTTTTTGATAGCTTTTAAGCTTTTTGAACACTGTTAACTTTTTTTCAAATACTATTAGTTTTCCTTTAAATTATTTTACCAACACTATTAACTTTTATTATTAATTAATTTTTTTTTAAAATCACTAATTTTAATCAACACTTTTGAGGATATGTTTTTTGCAATCACCAATTGCGCTGCTTTCGTCAAATCAAATTAAGCGGCTACTTGATTTAATTAGGCTGAGTTGGGCCGCCAAATTTCAGCAAATTAGGCCCAGTTATTTAGCTTCCAATTTCATCTACTCTCTTAGTTTCGGCCTTTAGTTATTAATATGAAATGGGCCTCTCGGATTTAATCGAAAATTGCATATTCTCCATCATTGTTGATCAAATCAATTTTTCACTGCATAATAGATTAATAGCACTTTTAATATCAAAAGATAAAATTACATTAAAGTTTAAGATTTTTAGGGAATTAAAAGCACGTTTTCAGTGCAAATGGAAGTATTGTCCATGAACGAAATGTCCATTACACTCTAATTAAATTTCTTAATTTTCACCATTTTATGTGTAATAATTCCACAATAAAGGCATGCATAATATTTAATTATAACATGCTAAAAGCATCCTCCATCGTCCACGTTTTACATTTGGAACTTCAATTATATGGTATCATATACACTAATTTATAGTCTAATAAACTTTCAAAGTATTACCGCATGTAAAACGTGGTAATTTATAAATCACTTACGGAACGTCATTTAATGCATGTCATTCTCCATCACTTTCTTATGCTGCAATTTATAAATCACGTGACTTATAATTGATAATGAATACCTTACTATATGGATTTTTCATTGCTATAATAATCAAAGGCTAATTAAATTACCTCGAAGAAAATATAACAAAAAATTTACGAGGTTATATATATATGTGTATGAAAGGGCCTAAAATCATGTCTTAATCATCTCAAAATATGACTACGACATCAAGAAAAAAAGTAAAAGAACGCAATGACAAAAGTTCTCCTATTACATGGAAAAGTATGCTAATAATTCCTCAAATTATAAGCCTCGTCCTATTTACTTTGGTGGCTTCAGTTCTTCATCTAAAGCACAACAATGGGAACATTGTCAAAGTAGAAAACATACTTCTCCTTAAAGAAGAGAAGCCTGTAAATACTAAAAATGGTATAAATCAAGAGTACAACTTATTTTCAGGTAAATGAGTTTATGACGACGTATTATACCCTCATTACAAAGAAAAACAATGTTCTTTCATGGAGGGTGATTTTTCTTATGAGCTTCATGGGAGAAAGAACTTGACATTTCAGAATTGGAGATGGCAACCCCATAATTGTGATCTTCCAAGGTATTTTAAAATCAATTAATATTTTGTTATAAAACATAAAAGTGTTTATCATTTCACTGTAAGTCGGTCTCACAAGAAGAACTTTTGTACGTAGTATATACTTTTATGTCCATATATTATGTTTGTTAATTTGGAAGTTTAATTAACTTGTGAAAAATTTGTTGCTTCTTAATTCATAGGTTTAATGGGGGAGCATTTTTGGAGAAAATAAGGGGAAATAAACTAATCTTTGTAGGGGATTTCTTAAATAGAAATCAATGGAAGTCAATGCTTTGCCTAATTGAATCATATCTTCCTCCATCATCTTCCAAATCAATCAAAATCAGTGGCAACCTTTGGTAATTTCAATCTAAGGTAGGCCATAAATATGAATACAACTCTTTTATTTTTATTTTACCAAAATAATATATATACACACACAGTATCATATTTGAAAATTTCTTTTTCGCAAATTTTTATAAAGGAATACAATGCGACAATTAGGTTTTACCGGGCTCCACTGCTAGTTGAGACTAATTGTGATAGTATTTTTAATAACGGCGGTGAAACATCACAAATAGTTCGAATCCAAAAGTATGTGGGTTGCAAAGCCAAAATAGTTAATGTAGCAAAATGTCAAGGACCCTTAACGATGTCAATTGTAATGTCAGTTTTGTAACATATTTTAGCTACAATTTTTGGTTGGTTCGGATATTCTCATTGTTGCATCGAGTTTTTAATATTTGTGGATGATTATTGTTGCGGCTAATTAATTCAAAACATAAACATGACTTGTACGATTTCTTTGTTACATGAAAAAAGACCCACCTTCACTTAATTTCAAGTGTATGGAGATATTTTTTTAAATAGTTATTAGCATGATTAGTTACATGAATACAAATTCATTTTTAAATTTAACTTATTTTTGTAGATAATAAGTGTTAATAAAGATTGTTTAAATTAAATCCACTAACAATAAATGATGAGATTATTACTATTTATAATTGCACCTAAGTGACAATCATAGTTAAGTTAATTACTTTAAAACAAATCAAGCTAATGTTCCATTTTTTTTCTTTTTTTCGACAATTAGGTCCTTTTAAATTGTTGAAAACTGGAAATACAATGAGCAAACCTATCGCAAAGTCAACATATTCCTATGAGCAAACCTATCGCAAAGTCAACATATTCCTATGCACAAACCTATCGCAAAGTCAACAGATTTCTATTGCATGTCAACCGTTGATCGTTCTTAATCAAAGGTTACCAATATCTGAACATTAAAAGCTAATAACAAACCATGTTTGAACAGAAACATTTTGAACATTAAAAACTAAACAAAATCTTCAGCACCAGCAAAAAGCAAAACATATATCTGAACATTAAAAACTAATAACAAACCATGTTTGAACAGCAAACATATTTTGAACATTAAAAACTAAACAACATCTCCAGCACCAACAAAAAGCGAAACATATATCTGAACATGAAAAACTAACAACGAACCATGTTTTTTTAAGTTTTTTCAATGTATCATTATCTTCCGCCAGAACAAAGCATCACAATCTTCAGCAAGAACTAAGAACAAATCACCACTCTACACACTATCTTCAACCAGAAAACCAATACAACCAGCAAATCATCACTCCACTAGAGAATCAGGATAATAACAAACCGTTCCAGGAACCTAAGGAAAATTAAATGCATAAATTACTATTGCAATTACAAAAAAAAACAAATTAATAATTAGAAAATTAAATATATATAACTAACCTTGTTATGGCACTTTTTGATCATTGAAACCGACTTTTTGTCCTTCTTAACCACACAAATGTGGCACTTCGTTGTTGGCTCTATGAAATTTCCACAGTCTCCGCATATATACCCCTTAACAACCTTATCCACTCCCATCGGCTTCATCAGATATGCATGCATCTGTTTGTTGTGTTACATCAATTTGTTCTGTGTCTCAAAAGAAAACTTAGCAAAACCAGAAGGTAGTTTGCCACTTTTCCCATAAGATTTTGAAAAATCACACAAAGTTCAGCGTCTATTTTTATAAGTTTTTAAAAACTTCTTCAAACAAATGGCGCATACATAGAAATGAGGATGTTCTCCATCATTGGTGGAAAAACTTCGAAAACTACCATGAATCAAAGCAGCAGAAGCATTGAAAGGGTGGTGAATCAAAGCAGAAGCACCAAAAGGATAGATCAATTCCAATTTCTGAGCTATGAATGCATAATAAGATAGATTTCATACGAAATACAGAGTTTACATCATCACAAAAATCACCATGAATCAAAGCAGAATTGAAAGGATGGTGGATCACAGCAGAAGCACCAAAAGGATAGATAAATTCAAATTTCTGAGCTATAAATGCATAATAGACAGATTCCATACGAAATACAGAATTTACATCATCACGAAAATCACCATGAATCAAAGCAGAATTGAAAGGATGGTGAATCACAGCAGAAGCACCAAAAGGATAGATCAATTCCAATTTCTGATCGAGAGGATAGCTAATCAAAGCAAAAACACCAAAATAAACAGAATTAACAACGGATTGAAACTTATGAATCAGATCATTATCCAAACACCTAAGTGGATAGTGATTCGAAGTACCCAAACTAAGTAGAGATGCAAAACGAAAACTCTTAAAAATCAAGCGAAAACTGCTTAGAAAAACCGCCATGCTTGAAATGAATGAAATCAAAAATCTCATCAAAATCATATTTATATTGAAAATACAGAAAAGAACCGCCAAAATTTTTTTGGACGAATTTGAAAACGCTGGGCCGAATAAAATTGGAGCGAATTGGGCTTGTGCGGAAAAATCAAAATTAAAAAAACAAAAAAATTGATAATACAAATCTTAGAACTCGTTTACGCGGGCCCAAATCAAATACAAAAATTGAAGCGGTTTTATATTGGGCCTAAAAATCTAATTAAAATACAAAAAATTTGGGCTTATAAAATTAAAACGATTATTATTAATTTGGGCTTACAAAAAATTTGGACTTAAAAAACTTAGATCTAAGATTTTATACAAGATTTTAATTAATTTCTAAGGAAAATTGAATTATAAATAAAAATAACAAATAATACTAACAAGTAATTAAAAAAAATCCTTTTGTTGATCTGGAAACAGAGAGTTCTCTTTAAAGGGTTCTATTTTGGAATAGAGATTTAAGATGTCTTTTTTTTTTTTTTTTACTCTTTTCGTTTATTGAAGATGAAGAAAAAAGATTTTCCTTCAGAAGGATTTCCCTTCAAAATTGTTTTCTTTCAAAATTAAAATCTTAGATTTCTTGTTTTTTTTGTTGCATGTGATTCATGGTGATTTTCGTGATGATGTAAGGAAGTGTAATTGTTCCAATTCGCCAGTGGAATGATTCACTGCTAGTTCGTGCTGAAGATATAAAAACTTGCATAAAATAGTGATTGATATTAGTTATTATCTTGTTACATTAGTTGTTCTTCCTGTTCAGAGTATTGTTTGTGTTAGCGGTTCTTATTGTTCTGTTTTTGAGATATACGCTTATATTTTGATTAACTGAAGAAATTTTGATTACTTATCTTTTTGGAGTTTTATGTGAATTCATTGAAGTTTTGACTGGTATACACGTTATTCTGAACGGGATTAGTTTTGACCCTGAATTTAAAAACTAAATATTTGTCATCCTTATGGAAGAGCTAAAACTCTAGAAATTTTGAAGTATTCCTTTCGTAAATCCAATAAGCAGGTTGAAAAAAAAATTGAAAGCATCAATAAACTTTAGTATTTGGGAATTCACTAATTTTATCATATTCCAAGAGAAAAGGCTTTTAATTGAAAATAGTGGGGATGTCCAGAGCACCTTCTTTAATTGGCTGCAAAAAAGATTGGACTATCAAAAACCTACTGAAGAGCAATTAGAACATAATAATAATAACATGATAAAAAGGCAATAACCTGGTGGTCAATTCTTGGATCGATAAGAATGAGAAGCCTTGGCTCACTGAAAGATGTCTGAAGGTGGTTGGTGAACGTTCCTGGGGTGTGACGTCCAGCAATAGCGTGAGCACCAGTATACTGTGCAAACTTCAATACAGCTCTCTAACCATAAGGCCTAGCAGACTAGACAATGATATCTTGAGGGTTCTCAATCCCAACAATTAAACTGGCAGCCATCTGAAGCTTCTCCCATGTTTTACCAAGGTTGATAATGTAAATCCCTGAAACGTATTTTAGTTTAGAGCTAGCCACAAAAGGCTAGTCTAGATTCGTTGTTGTACAGGAAAGCTAAACTCTGACAATTTTTTACTTAAAGTAGGTGGGTGTTTGCACACTCAAGTGGAGGGGGGCCGAATTACTTTTTCATAAAGCTGAGAACTGGCGTTTAAACTGTGAATAGAGTATGCAAACACCCCTTAACTGAGGAGCAAGAATGCCAGAAAAAAAAAAACTGAAAGGAACAGTAATCGAAGAAATACCAACAATGCAATAATGAAATCATTTGCTCAAAATTAAACAGCTACTTATCCCAGCAGACAATTGATTTTTTTTTCATTTCAATAAACAATCTATTCAAAGGAAATTTGAGTACTGTGATCCAAGATGACAAATAGCAAAATCAATAATTTTGAAACATTGGAAACATAAGGTTTTTTTTATCATCCAATGCCAAATGAATGTATCTAGTCAACCAAAAGGAACAGCATGCTAAATAGATTCGCAATTGAACAATATAAGTCAGCAATCGCCCAATCAACAAAAAAAAAAGGATTAAATCTACAAATGAGAATAACACAAAGCCTTCGATTTTCAGAATTTATAATCTAATAGCATGATATAGCAGATATGAAGCTATGGAATTAATTCCAATTTAGTAAACACAGCAAACCAAAATTAGGAAGAAAAAGAACGGGACACAGCAGGAAAAGCTTTTATATAGCTTAAACAAACCAAAATGACAAAATAGCAACAGATCTGACGACTGTGTACAAAGGGACAAATTGCACATACAATAATGACTGATAGAAGGAAATTAAATTACCATCATTTCGGCGCTTGAAAACGTAACGCTCCATTTGGAAATTGCAATTTTTAGTGCCGAGATGAACTTCGGCGGCCAACATCATCTGTATGTCAGCCTCCTTCGTCGACAGTGTTCTCGCCGGAGTCGCCATTGTCAAAGCTGCTCTCTCTCTCACGTCCGGATTTCCAAAGCTGCACTGCACTCTCTTTAGGGTTTAGGGAGCTTCCTAGTTTACTCCCACGTAAATAAATATGGCTCAGGTTATTAGCACCGTCATATTTAGTGAATGCACCACCTAAAAATTTTAACAAAAAAAAGATTACACATTAAAAGACTATACTATCCTTTCAATTAAAATTTCAATTTCTATCCTTTCCTTCCTTCCCCTTCTTCAAACATCAGACTACGCTGCCGCCGCCTCCTGCATATAATCACTGTTCCCGTCGCGGCCTTTGTAGATACACCACCATTTCCACCGCCTCTGCACGGATCCACCAATTTTTATGTAAATTAATTCGATCATTTTAACTGAAACACATCATAAAATTCGTAAAAATTATAACAATAAATTTGAAGATCTGGAAAAAGGGGAACATACCGAAATCTGGAAAGAGGGTAGCATATTGGACAAGGCGTTCGACGGTGGTGCCGAAAACGTGAATCGCAGCAAGGCGGTGATGGCTCTGCTATGGAGACGTCAGCAAGACGACGCGATTTCTAGCGGTGCGAGGTGAAGTCCGATGCCCGACAGCGGCTTCATGTGGTGGCGCGCGCAAATGGGGAGGAGAGAATCGGTGGTTGTGTGGTTGACTGGCTGCTACTTCGTCGACGGGAGCGGAGGAGCGGAAAGTGGCGGCGGCGGCAGGGGAAAGAGAAGGTGAGCGATGACTAAAGAAAAAACAAGGGTTTGACAGAATGAGGGGTACAATTGGCAATGAATGGGGAGTGTATTAATCCTTTGATAGGTGCTCTAATCCATACGGTGTATTTATCAAATATGGCGGTGCGAGTAACCTGAGACAATAAATATATGTGTTAATATGGCTTGTTGAAGTTGTAAAAGGACTAGCCCAAATTTGTTAGGCCCACGCACTTAGGCCCAATGATAAAGTGAGTCAATTGGCCCGCGTCCATCACAAAATGGGCCCAAAATAGACAATTGGTAGCCTTTGATAACGAGTGATCAACGGCTAGCATTCAATAGGAATTGTTTCGACTTTTTTTTATTTTTTTTTCAAAGAGAAATTAATTTTAGTTTTGAACTAATTTTTGTGTCGAAAAAAGTTTTGAACTACGATCTGATATATTAGAATTGGGGTTATTTAATTCAACTTTCACAACCCAAGCCCAAGCCCATTCCATCGGAACCCTGATATCCCTTGTATATAGGGGTGAAAACGGATCGGATATTTCCCGATCGATCCGGAGCCGTATCCGGTTGGTATTGAATTCGGTATAAAAAACTAGTATCCGGACGGATACGGATTCGGATACGGATACAGATAGTTGACTTCGGATTCGGAATACATAATATCCGACAGTATTCGAGTTTTCCCATATTTTATCGGATATTATCCGGATAGTAAATCCGGATATCCAGATTTTTTTTTTTTTTTTTTTTATCGGGCAAAGTTAATTGTTAGTAGTTAGTACACCAAGCACCCAAATACTCCACGAAATCACCAATCCACCTTATAACTCCTATAATTCCAAATTTGTTATCAAAGGGAATCGAACCTGAGTCTTCCATTCAAATGAAGAGTTTCAGGGCCAAAAAGCCAAGTTCTGTTTATATTTTATATTAATATATATATAATAATATAATATTAGTACTTAATACTTATGTAGGCGTTATGTTGTCTTTGGAGTGGTGATGGTTCTGAAGGATATAACTTTTAGTTTCATATTATTAGCAGTAGATATAATTTTTATAATTTGCATTAGAACTTCTATGAAATATTGCATAGGTAGTTTTTTTATGTGTTTCAATCACATTTTGATGATTTTCGTTTGAAATATATTATCCGATTATAATTATTCGAATATTCGTCCCGTATCCATATACCGAATATTCCGAATTCGTATCCGAATCCGACTTTTCCGTATCCAACTCCGAATTCGAGAAAAAAATATAGTTTAGGTTACGGTATAAACACTATCCGTCCGTATCCGATATGTTTTCACCACTACCTATGTATACGGATAGTAGTTCATTTCTCTTCTTCCGTTTATTTTCGTTTCAAATACTCTTGCTTTTTTTAAAGTTAATCTGTTTTTTTCATAAATCTCTTTGGAAACCGAGAGTGTTCTTTCCTCCACGATTATCCGTGGATGAGTGGTCTTTTCTGAGTGTTCTTTTCCTGATGAATCATCGTGGATGATGAATGATCTTTTCTGAGTGTTATTTTCCTCCATGATGAATCATCGTGGATGATGAATGGATAAGTTTAAGTTTTGTTTTCAAGATTTGAGATTTCAATTCAAGATTTGAGATCTTTTATGAGTGTTCTTTTCCTCCATGATGAATCATCGTGGATGATGAATGGATAAGTTTTGTTTTCAAGATTTGAGATTTCAAATCCTTGGATGAGTTTTGTTTTCAAGATTTGAGATTTCAAATCCTTGGATGAGTGGTATTTTCTGGGTGTTATTTTCCTCCATGATGAATGATGAATGGATTAGGAAGATGGAATTTTGTTTTCAAGATTTGAGATTTCAAGTTTTTTTTGTTACTGTTTTTTTTTTTAGAAATCGATGATGAATGGATAAGGAAGAACACCCAAAAAATTGTGCCACTTGGATTATTTATTTAAAAATAAAAAAAAAATTGATGCCACATCACACCTGGATGAGTGACTTGATATAGCAGGTTGTAGGACCAAAATAAAAAAAATTGTGTAAGTTATAGGACCTAAATCAAAATATAATAGTCAATAGGATGAAAATAAAAAAATAGTAAAGTTAAAGGAAAAAAAAACTATTTTCTCATATGAATTTTAATAGAGTTTCTATTATATTTGTGTTCGCATTTATGAATTGCTACAACAGTAAATGTGCGTAAAGTACTTGATTCCAAGTATCGGAAACTCCTGGTAGACACCAATGTAGACAATCTGCAAAATGCAACGGATCAACTTTTTGCTCATTTGTCAACAATTTACCGGCCAGTTCAGTGTAAACCGAGGTGTGAGCATCGATTCTGTATCCCAATAATTGAGTTATGTTTATTAGAGTCACAGGAACCTTCATCCTTCTCACCACATTCGCCACCACGCTCATCATTGTCTTGTCCGAACCACTCTAGAAGTGTCGTCTATTGGTGATTGGTTTCGTCTCATTGAAGCATTTTGTCCCGTTCTCATTCCCCCAGTCCACAGGCCTGGAAATAGCCAAAAAATCAGGATATTGTAATTTGGAGGCCAAAAATTGGAAGATAATAATGACTTACTTGTGATGTGACGGGGACATTGTAGTGAAAAACACTCGTGTTTTGCTCGGGTTAACATTTGAATCCACCCAATTAGCCCATGTTCTTAGTCCTAATGTGTAAGAGACAGGTGTTTCCAGCTCTTCATATCCTTCTTCTCCATTCGCAAACGAACCCCATCTGCATTTTGATAACACTTGTGATATTTCACCAGGTATTATAGTATCTACAAAAGTATCGTGTTCATGTTAAGCCATTAATAATGACGAAAAGGAGAGGGTGAGAGGTTTTATTACAATGTGTTGGTCTTGAGGCCACTCATCCACCGAATGTAAGTATTGAAGACAAGGATGTCTACTCCTACCCAATATTTGGCATGTTTGGCAACTGAATCAACTTTCAGAATTCTGTGTTTTGGATCTGCAATTATATGAACATCTGTGTTGGATTCTATCAGGAATGGAGCCCAATAAAACTCTATGGTAGCATCATATTCCTACACAATTTGTTGAAAACAAAAGACATAAATTCAGTCCCAATAAATAAATGTATAATTCAAGAACTCAACACTAAAATTATTAAAAAAATAAAACCTTGGCTTTGAAGACACTATGCAAACGACCTCGTTTAATCGATTTCTTCCCTTTTGGTATTACGGAATCAACGAGACAAACAAAGGATTGCCATTGCCCTCTCTGCAGTGAATCCCCTACAAACATTAGCCTCTTTCCTTTTAGTGTTTGCAGCATTATTTTAGGATTAAACCTGCAAGAAGATTTCAAGAATCAGTACAGAAAACAATTCAGACATCAAATGCTTAGATGCGTATCCACGAGGATCAGCTCGACTTCTTACATCAATTTGAACTAGACTCGATTACATTTTAATCGAGGCTAGTTAACTCGCGAGAGGCTTGACTATTACATCACTAATTTATTTTTGACAACAACTGGACTAACTTAATTACCTAGGCAATCTGCAATCATCAGGTTGCCATTCCCAGTGCCTGTAATCAGAATCTGGCCTTCCATTCTTCACACATCTCACCTGCCTGTCTAGATACCGGCATGTCCTGTCCGAATACAGAGGCTTTACCGAATGATTGAACACCCATTTTCCATGGTTTACGCTGCATTCATCTGGATCAAACTCGAACCGATCATCCGAATCCAATCCATCAACATCGACATTTATGTCATCTATAAATCAACAAACCACTGTTTACATTGTTTTTTCAAGATCATTAAGAGGGGTTAGAAGCTGAATAACACTGAGCATAGATTTCTTGCCAGCATTTCTTCTAGCACATTGCTTGGACCTGAAAATCGAGCCAGAAGTTAAAGAGACTAATTGTTCGGTGTACAAGAGGGCAATGAAGGCTAAAATTATGACCGTTATAATGGACAATGGTACCCTTCCTCTCAGATGCCTCAGCATGCCCATTGCACAAGGCGATAGGCATGTGGAGACGAGAGGAGATAAGGGTAGTAAGGGAAATTGTAACTGAAAGAGTATTGATGAGAGCAAGCAATACTTGAATCAATGTTTGGAGGATTATTTTATGTGAAGTTGATTAGAAGTGAAGCTAAAGCCATGTATGTATGGTTCCACATTACTAATAATGTGAGATCTAACTTATGGGCTCCTCTTGTCCTTTTGTGACACTGATAGAACTTTGATACTTGAGTTAGTTCAAGTTAAGGTTGATTTTTTCCATCACATTAAAAGTATGAGATGGACATTAACATGCATCAAATCAAACAGATAAACTTTATCTTTCATAGGTTCAACTTATTTATCACACTGTTCTACATATGATTTACCTGTTGGAGTAATGGTTAAAAAAAAATAGAAGTAAAAGTACAACCTATTAATGATCATTTAAATTGTCAATTTTTGCAAATACTCATTCATGTTAAAAATCAAGAATCGATTGCTCAACTTCTAAGGAATTTTCTACTGTTGGATGCAGGTTGGTGGGAAGAAGATAAGTCATCTATGATCTATCAGTAACACATTAGCAGCTGTGGGGTCCAATGTTAATCTGCTACAAGGTTGTTGCCAGAATAAGTTAATTACTTAATTGTTATGGTTTCATAATAGATTAATCATATAATCAAATTTCAATTATCATCATTCAACTACATCGATTAAGAGTAACAGATAAAATAATTGAATATAACAGTGAATTGTATACTCTTCCACAGTAGTTATAATTATGACCTCGAAAATCAAGTAGCCATAATTCTATTTCATGTGCATGCTTAAAATTGTATTCACTCTGAATCAAACCCTCGTGAAAGTTGAATCAAATAACCCCAATTCTAAGATATTAGATCGTATTCTAAGCCAAAATTAGTTCAAAACTAAAAACAAAAATTGTTTAGAGATTCAGCAATAAGGCTTACGAGCTGGCGATCGAGCACGAAGATCAGAGAGATATTTGCGGGCAAAGATGGAAGTTTGTTTTAGTGTAGCAGGTGCAGATAGCTTCTCCGATGAGCAAACCCATCGCAAAGTCGAAACAATTCCTATTGAATGCCAGCCTTTGATCACTCGTGATCAAAGGCTACCAATTGTCTAAATGGTCCTTGTGCGATATGGGCCGAGTTGGGCCCATTTTGAGATGGACGCGGGCCAACTGACTCACTTTATCATTGGGCCTAAGTGAATGGGCCTGACGAATTTGGGCTAGTCCTTTTACAACTTTAACTAGCCCTATAAACACATATATTTATTTGCGTGGAGTAAACTAGGAAGCGTCCTAAACCCTAGCTTTGGAAATCCGGAACTGAGAGAGAGCAGCTTTGACAATGGCGACTCCGGCGAGAACACTGTCGACGAAGGAGGCTGACATACAGATGATGTTGGCCGCCGAAGTTCATCTCGGCACCAAAAATTGTAATTTCCAAATGGAGCGTTACGTTTTCAAGCGCCGAAATGATGGTAATTTAACCTGCTTTGTATTGATTCTATTGTGCAATACTGTCTCATTGTACACTGTCGTTAGATCTGTTGCTATTTTGTTCTTTTTGTGTTAGTTTATTTAAGCTATATAAACGCTTTTTCTGGTGTGTCTCGTTTTTTTTCTCCTAATTTTGGTTTGCTCTGTTAACTAAACTGGAATTATTTCCCTAACTTCATCTCTGTTGTATTGTGCTATTAGATTTAAAGTAATGAAAACCATGTGCTTTGTATTATTCTCATTTGTAGGTTTTAATCAAAAAAAATTTGTTGATTGGGTGATTGCTGACTTATAGGTTCTAAAATTATTGATTTTGCTATTTGTCATCTTGGATCACAGTACTCAATCTACCTTTGAGTTGTTTGGTTATTGAAGTGAAAAAACAATCAACTGTCTGCTGGGATAGGTAGCTGTTTAGTTTCAGGAAAACTATTTTATTAATTGCATTGTTGGTATTTCTTCTATTACTCTTCCCTCAATTTTTTCTGGCATACCTGCTTCTGAATTATCTGCTATTCACACTTTAGAAGCACTTCTCAGAATATATCAAAGCTGTGTGAGCAGCTTTATAAAAATGTTATTCTGCCCCCTCCATTTGAGTTTGCAAACACCCTCTTCGTTTAAGTGAAAATTTGTCAGAGTTTAACTTTCCTGTACAACAACTTGAAATCAATCTAGAAAAGGCTTTTCACTTTTGTGAAGTTGACATTTAATATCTCCGTACTGGCTAGTTTTAAACTAAATTATTTTTTTCAGGAATTTACATCATCAACCTTGGTAAAACATGGGAAAAGCTTCAGATGGCTGCCAGGGTAATTGTTGGGATTGAGAACCCTCAAGATATCATTGTCCAGTCTGCTAGGCCTTATGGTCAGAGAGCTGTGTTGAAGTTTGCACAGTATACTGGTGCTCATGCCATTGCTGGACGTCACACCCCAGGAACGTTCACCAACCAGCTTCAGACATCTTTCAGTGAGCCAAGGCTTCTCATTCTTACCGATCCAAGAACTGACCACCAGGTTATTGCCTTTTTATCCTGTTATTATGTTCTAGTTAGCTGATTACTCGTGTACACAGTGCTCTTCAGTAGGTTTCTGATAGCCCAATCTTGTTTGCAGCCAATTAAAGAAGGTGCTCTGGGTAACATTCCCACTATTGCCTTCTGTGATACGGACTCCCCCATGCGTTATGTTGATATTGGTATTCCTGCCAATAACAAGGGAAAGCACAGCATTGGTTGCCTGTTCTGGCTCTTGGCTAGGATGGTCTTGCAAATGCGTGGTGTTGCTGCTCCTGGACACAAGTGGGATATCATGGTACAATTCATAAGTTGCAATTCAACATGTTTTACCTTTTTAATCTTGTTGAACCATATTGTGTTGATATTATTTCTTCCAGAACAATTTATTTTCTCTCATTTATTAAATTAATGCTCATATGTTCAAATCTGTTTGCCCAGGGGGTAAATCAATAACAAGCTTTGTAAACGTCATGAAAGACATTTATTGAACTTGTTGCTTTCCATGATATCCCCTCTTGATTATTCTTTTAAAATTTAATTTAATTTAATACTCTTTTGGCAGGTCGATCTATTTTTCTACAGGGAGCCTGAAGAGTCTAAAGAGCAAGAGCAGGAGGAAGTTCCTGGTCTAGAGTATCCAGTTGATTATACCGCAGGGGCAGGTGCTGAGTGGTCTACTACCCAAATCCCTGATGGGCAATGGACTACTGAAACTGCTGCTTCTAATCCCGTAGTTGGCACTGGTTGGAATGGTGCTGAAGCAGGTTAGTATTTATTTCACTTTTTTGTATATTGTGTAACTTGTAGTTCTTAAATACATGTTGCCTGTTTAGATTTGTATTTAAATAAATTACTCAATCAATAATCTTGTTTTGTATTTGAAATCTTTGAATTTATGTGCCTTTAAGTTGCTCACTTTATTTTAATTGATTTAGAACTTGTTTATGATAGATATGTTGAAAAATGCTTCGTAGTTCTTATGCTGCAGCGGCCTAACGACTAATGCATTCTCAGGACATTCTCAATCATTTATTTTTTTCATTTCTATTTCTAGTTTTTCATTTTTCTAGTTCGTTCTTGTATATGTCAACTTAAAGCTGGATCATTAATTCAGGTGCACCGGTAAGCGGTGATGGATGGGATGCTGCAGTTGCTCCACCAGCTGCGGCACCCCCAACTGATGTAGTGCCAGATGTTGCTGCGACTGGTTGGAATTAAATCCCTTCTATGTTATTTGCTTCATGTTAGCCCTATCTTTATGACTGTTTTACAGTTTTTGTACCGAAATATAAATATAGTTCTGGTCAATTTGGAAATTTTATGGTTTATCAAGAGATTGTTTTTTATTTCACGAGTTATGAATAGTTCTCAGTGTTTTCCAAGCATGTCACTCTGATTATCCGACTACGTTGATATAATATTTATTAACTTTTCTGTTTTTTAAGGTTAAGTAAGTTTTTGTTAAGCAATTTCTGGAAATGGTGCTTGATTTACTTGGAACCTGTTTGTTACTTAGAGCCTATTTGTTACCCTTGTAAAGAAGGGATAAGAAATCATTTTACCATTTCAAATGTTCTTTATTGTTGATGCATTTTTCCTCGTGCCCAAAAGCTTGTACTCTATTTTTCTATTTTGGTTGGATTATCTATATCACCTTCCGCAAGGTATTGTTAATACTAAGAACTATTTTCTTAAGATTCTCATGTTATAATGTATTTTAAGAAACATATGGAGAAGTCAAATATATTGCATACGCAAGTAAATTATATCTCATGATTTCATAATCTTTTAAATTTCATATCCACTAAACAAAAGGGTTCTTATTAAATTTGAAATCAAGAATATATACCTCTACAGCCTACCTAATGTTTGGCATGTTTGGCAACTGCATCTACTTGAAGAATTCTATCTTTTGGATCTGCTTTTATATGAACTTTTGTTTTGGATTCTATCATGAAGGAGCTAAGTAGAACTCTATGGTTGTGTCGTATTCCTATGGAAACTGTAAGCAAGACATAAATACAGTCCCAAATAAATAAAAAAATTGGAACTTTATTGAAAAATAAAATCTTGGCTTTGAAGACGCTATACAAACGATCTAGATTAGTCGATTTCTTCCCTTCCGTATTACAAAATCAACGAGGCAAACAAAGGACTGTCGTTTCCCAATCTTCAGTGAATCCCCTGCAAACACCAGTCCATAGGTGAATATTCAGCCACTTCAATGAAGGTTACTTGATGGACTCTAGTTCATGCTCAATTTATTTTGTTGGGGGAACGATGAGCCAATGGAGTTTAATGGATGGGGGTGGGAGAAGACCTGTGTTTGCAAAGAAGTTGGGGAATGGGTTTAAAGGATATGATTAGTTTGATGTTAAAGGTTATTGGAACGTTATTTGGAAATTGAAGATATTACTCAAGATAAAACATTGCGTGTAGAAAGTGTTTGCCGAATATGGCAAATTTATAATAACATTTATGCATTCATTATGCAAATTATAATTACAAAAAAAAAATTGAATATAATTATAACTTATTAAGTTTTTATTTTACACTTCATATTTAAAATTAAATTATCGAAATTTAATATTACATATATGTTAGTGTTATTTTCGTAAATTGCAATTTATATATAAATCTTTAATTTCGTTCTTTATAAATTTAATATGGTTATAACTTATTAAATTTTTTATTTTACACTTAATATTTAAAAATATTTTATCGAAATTTTCATAAATTGCAAGTTATATATAAATCTTTAATTTCGTTATTTATAAATTATACTAACTTATTAATTTTTTTTTTTTTTTTGACTTAATATTTTTAATTGTTAATGTAGAAAATTAATGATTATATATAAGTTTTTTCTTATGTTTTTCAATGAAACAATTAATACATTCAAATATAAACAACTAATACTTTTAAATGAAACAACTAATACTAAAAACCCTAAACAATTAATACTTTCAATCATAAAAAACTAAGCTTTCATATATGACTGCATATTTTTGTAAAATAATTAGAGCATTTTTACCTAATTAATTGTAATTATCTTACATAAAAAATAAAATAAATAAATAAAGGGTAAAAAAAATTAAAAAAAATCCTCCCATGATCACGTATCCCATCTGTTAGTTAAATAGACTTTGCATCCCATCATTTAGTTAAAATAAATGTGCATATAGAGTCCCATCATTTAGTAACATGAAGTTGTTAAAATGTGCATTTAGAGTTACTCGTGTAGTGATGGTAATTCGAGATGATGTAGGCAGCTTTGTTGTTTGTCATTCCATGATATTTTCGATTTGTTTGCAGATTTATGTGAGCGCGGCTCCAAGCTTTCTTGAAGCACCCTCTTGGATTACAGAGTTTAATTTGATGCGTATTAAGAGATGCAAAAATATCAACTTACCATTGGATAAATTGGTTTTTGATAATTATATTGCAGCGTGCAAACATGTCCTTGTTTTTTTTTTTTTTTTGAAGACAACATGTTCTTGTTTTTAATCCGTCCTATTAAACGATGTTAATTTTAATGTCAGTTTTGTAACATATTATTTAGCTACAATTTTCTGTTGGTTCGAAATTGTCATTGTAGTATCGAGTTTTTAATGTTTGTGGATGATTCTCGTTTCGGCTAATTAATTCAAAACATAAATATGACTTGTATGATTTCTTTATTACATGAAAAAAGACCCACCTTCACTTAATTTCAAGTTTATGGAGATATTTTTTTAAATAGTTAATAGTATGATTTGTGACATGGATACAAATTCATTTTTCAATTTAACTTATTTTTGTAGATAATAAGTATGTTTATAAAGATTGTTAAAATTAAATTCACTAATAATAAATGATGTAATCACCTTACAAATTATTATTATTAATAATAGCACCTATGTGACAATCATACATAAATTAATTATCTTAAACAAATTAAACAAAATCTAGCAAATGTTTTTTTTTCCTCTTAAATCGTGGAAAACTGAAATACGATGAGCGTTCTATCGAAAGTCGAAAAAAAATCCTATTGCATGCCAGGCGTTGATCGGTTCTTAATCAAAGGCTACAAATTGTCTAGCCTTGCGGACACGGATAATGAATCTTGATTGTCGATTAGCAGCTTCAACGGCAGAGTACCATCATCCGCTATTCCTCAATATTGCACTCACAACCGTTGATTTTGTATTTATCAATGGCTAAAATCATTTAACTATTTGCTCGCGGATTTCCTTTACAGACCGTCAGATCTGATTTAAATCCAACAAACGAAATCACGCACCCATCTAAATTTAAATCGTATAAATTCTCCCCCACTTTCACATTTTCAACATCGTGAATTCCACCCCTTCTAAATTTAATTTCAATCAGATTAACAGCAAATTAGGGTTTGACAAAATGTCAGGCAGAGGAAAGGGAGGCAAGGGATTGGGAAAGGGTGGCGCTAAGCGCCATCGCAAGGTATTGAGAGATAACATTCAGGGTATCACGAAGCCGGCGATTCGGCGGTTGGCTCGCCGTGGTGGGGTGAAGCGTATTTCCGGTCTCATTTACGAGGAGACTCGTGGCGTTCTCAAGATCTTCCTTGAGAATGTCATCCGTGACGCCGTTACATACACAGAGCACGCTCGCCGGAAAACTGTGACGGCGATGGATGTCGTCTATGCTCTTAAGAGGCAAGGGCGTACTCTTTACGGTTTCGGGGGTTAAGTTTGTGGAGCTGTGGATTAATTAGGTGTAGATTTAGGGTTTCCTTTGTATGTTTAAAGATCTTGGATCATATTTTGTGCTTCTTTTCGCTTGAAATGGAATTCTGATTTCTTTTTTTTTTTCTCTCTTGTTTTAGCTGTTTTTTCTTATGAAATTATGTCTTATTAAATTGTAGTAACAAATTTGGTAAATCTGGAAATTATTCTGTGCTGTTTTTTCTTCTGAAATTAAGTCCTTATTTAATTGTAGAACAAACTTTGTAAATCTGGAAATCAATCTGTTCACGGACTCTTTCTAAGATTTCAGCTAGCTGATTTGATTTGAGGTTCTATAATGGACCATTATTTGGTAACATTTCCTTTGTTTTGGATGTAAAAGTGAATTTGTAGTTTTGGATAATTTTTTATTTTATGCTGAACACTGATCATAAATATTTGAGGTATGCTTGCGTGTGAAATGGTTTCACAATAAGACGGAGCATATGAGAGAGTCTTATATGAGTTTTTATCTAAGAGAAGGTTTTGTGTGAAATATTATATAGAATTGTTATATGTAATACATCATAATCAAGACAAATTGGCTTAAAATTTGTGGGTTAGGCGTGGGCGCGCCCTGCCGGCGCAGACAGTGGGTTGTGGGCTTCAAGTTGGGCGGACGAATATGTATTAATAAAATGATATATTTATCAAATATGTAATGTAGCTTAGTGATTCAGGTTTGTTGTTAATGTATTTCGTTGCAGGTTCAAATCCTACTAAATACATAATTTTTTTATTTTTTTTTTGTTAATTTTTTTTTTTTGTCAATTTTTTATGTGTTACTACATCTATGTATAAATGTTATTATATTGTTATATTGAATTTTATTTATTTTTTATGTGTTACTACATCTATGTATAAGTGTTATTACATTGTTATATTAAATTTTATTTATTTTTTGTCAAATTTTTGTGTGTTACTACATCTACGATAAAGTGTTATATATTGTTTATATCAAAAAATTTCATATCTTACGTAACATTTAACAAAATATATCGTAACACATAAATATTCATAACGTAACATGGGTCACATGGTAACACATTATTATTCATATGGTAACACATGCGTATTCACATAGTATTACGACGATATATGAACAGTGTTACATATTACTAAAAAAACATGTGTTACTACATGAACAAAACGTGTTACCATATAAAGAAAAACGTGTTACCACATAAATAAAATCAGTAAAGCGCGAAAAGAAATTTCAGTCCAAAATTACAGATTTAAAGAACAACTTGATGTGTTACTACATGAACAAAAGATGTGTTACAATATGAGCAAAATAGTGTTACTACATGAAAAAAAACAGTACAGACGCAAAAAAAATCTTCAATCTAAAATTACAGATTTACGAAAATGTAAATAGTCGCGTATGATCTCAAAAAATGCTTCACAAAAACCATAGGAAATCACCAGAAAATTGCGAGGATGAGAAAATTGAAGAAAACAAAAAAAAATATATGGAAGAGAAAGAGAAAAGGAAGAACAAGAGAAGAAGAGGAAAAACCTAGATACGCACCACCATCAAAATCAACGACGATCTGGTCGCGTTTGTTGCAACGCGAGAAGATGAAGAAGAAGAAAAAAAAATATGCGTGTGAGTGCGCGAGCGTGAAGAAGAAGAAATCTGCCTGACTGCGCGAGTCGTGAAGATGAAGGAGGAAGCCCATTAACCCGCCAGCAATCTGCCCTAACCCGGCCCTATTATTTGACCCGCGGAAAAAAAAATTCAATTGCACATATCACTTGTATGCAATATTGCATACAAGTTTTTGTCTTTTATCTAAATATTTTAATAATTTTATTTTAATAATTTGAAAAATGTTCCAAAATTAATTACGGCAAAATGTATTTTGGTCACTGATGTCTTTTGCAAGCATCCCATTTGTTAGTTCAATCAGATTGTTTGCTAAAATTTACTATTACTGTTATGCATAATCGAAAATTAATCTTTAACAAAATAAATTTTGGAACTATGCGCCTTTTCTCATTCTTATTTTATCATTTTATATCTTTTATAAATTATTTAAAGTGAAGCGAATGTGTAGAGAACAGAAAATGTATTCAAAGTACATGGAGCAATTTATTTAGAAAAATGAAATTTAGGGAGCAAAAAATACACACAGAATACAAATCATCACCCCCGTAAAAAAAAATAAAATACAAATCATCACTTGTGAACAATGTTTTCATAACCGAATCGGACAGATCACCCATCAGCGGTTCAACCGGTCGGACCGGTTCAACCGACGGTTCAACCGTTTAAATGATTTATGTGTAGTTTTTGTAATTTTTTTTATATTTTACTATTTTTTTAAATGACTAATTCATCAATGGACTTATAATATAAATATTTAAATTTAATTAATCAAACTTGAACCATAAAAATAATATAAACGTGAAAAGTTTTGTCCCACATCGAATAAGTATTAGAAGAAATGTAAAATGAAGTTATATAAAAGGGATAGGAGATAGATTTTATGGATCTCCTATCCCACATCGAATAAGTATTAAAAAAGATGTGAGATTGAGTAATATAAAAGGTGGATCTCCCATCCCACATTGAATAAGTATTAAGAAAGATGTGAGATGGAGTAATATAAAAGGGAGTGAAGGTGGATCTAAATTCTACCTAAACCTCCTATCCCACATTGAATAAGTACTAAAAATATGTGAGATAGAGTAATATAAAAGGGGTGGGGTCTAGATCCTTACCCACAAGAAAGATTATTTAAAAATTGATTGATATTAAAAATAATAAAATTTTTTTACCTAAATAATTATTAGTTTAAAATTTAAAAAAAAAGTTTTAAAATTTTAAAAAAAAAAACCGGTCGAACCTGTTTTGGCCGGTTCTGACCGGTTTTGACCGGTTTAACCTATAAATCGGTTCTTAGGTGGTGTCCGGACCGGTTTTGGGTCCGATTCCCGGTTCAATCGGTTGAACCGGCCGGTCCAGCCCGGTTTTGAAATCATTGCTTGTGAAATTGAATTATTCAAAACATTTTTTTGACGGGATTTATATATAAATATTATGTTTTTTTTTTACGGGAAAATATTATGTTTCTTTGAAAACAAGACAAAAACTTGTGTAGACCTTGTTCATACCATGAACCCGGGTCAAACTTTATCCATACACACAAAACGGGTCAGATATAAACAATTCAAGCCCATTTCAAATTATCTATTTTCACGCTCATTTCCCTTTCTTCTCTCTCCCACCCCAAGGTCGTGCGACTGCTCTGCGATGGCGACTCCTCTGCAATGGTGACTCCTCTACGACTGCGACACCTCTGCAACGCAGCAACGACGACGACTCCGTGACAACTCAACAGTTTTTTACCGATCTACGATAGGGCGTGGTGTTTTAGCAGTAGAGGAACCATGGTTGATGGGGATTGTACGTGCGGTGGTTGGTCGTGACGTTGGCGGCTGTGAAATTGCTTTGGGGTGACGGAATAGTGTGGTGATGCGTGGCGTTGGAGACTAACAATGTGAAGAGGGAAAAGATGGTGAAGAATTAATTGGTTTCTGAATAACAGTGAGAGTTTTTTTTAATAAAAGTGAGAGTTTTATAGGTTAACAGTGATAGTTTAATAACATGGTAGTGACAGTTTTATAGAGTGATAGTTTTATAGCGTAACAGTGAGAGTTTTATTGAATGACAGTGATAGTTTTTCTGAATAACAGTGAGAGTTTTATAGAATAAAAGTGATAGTTTAATAAGATGATAGTGAGAGTTTTATAGAGTGATAGTTTTATAGCTTAACGGTGAGAGTTTTATAGAATAACAGTGATAGTTTAATAACACGATAATGAAAGTTTTATAGTATAACAATGAGAGTTTTATAACGTAACAGTGAGAGTTTTATAACATAACAGTGAGGGTTTTTCTGAATAAAAGTGAGAGTTTTATAGCTAGAATAACAGTGAAAGATGAGATGATTGAGCACGCGAAGGGCAATGCGAGAGAAACAATTGAGCGAAAGACGTGAAGAAAGATGGTGAAACGTGAAAAAAGGCGGCGAAAGACGTGAAGAAAGATGGCAAAACGTGAAGAAAGATGACGAAAAAAATGAAATTCGGGTCAAACCAATACCTTCAAATGAGTCATATTGAATTATAGTTCACACCGTGAACCTGGTTCACATGAGTGTCACTCATGAACAATAAGGGTATGTTTGTTTCACGACTATCCCGGCCGGACTTTGAATTTTACAATCTCAAACCCCCTTTTGTTTTGAAATTTAAAGTAAGGATTTTGAAATCCTATCAACTCCACTCTATTTCATCACCTACTACTACTTTACTTTTTATTTTCTCTATACACTCACATCATCTACTTTTTTACTCTCCCAATACACTCAAAATAATATAATAATATCACATCAATCAACTTTTCTATCATTTTACCCTATAAAATCTCATAATAAACATACATCTTAACTATTTATCAAGATTTTGAAATCGGACTTCAAAGCCTCCGAAATTTCCCATGCATACTATAAGTCCAAAACAAACGTGCCTTAACAAATTAATGGTAACTGATATTGAACAGGCAATGTTTTGAAATAGGAAAAACAAAAAAGAAAAATAAAATTGAAAGTACGGTACAACATTTATTGGGGAAGGTATACATTAGCTTTTTCCTGCTGATAAAAAATAAAAATAAAAATCAGCGTTTTCCTTTCTGGGTTCTTCCTATGATAATGATAGAAGGATGATATGTTAATACTCCATTAATTTATCGGACAGTTGTACCTAAATCAAAGCGCCAAATATTCTCTACGTCTCTGCTTCTCCATCGATTTCAATAATTCAATCGCTGACTCCATACAACTGCGCGCATCCGATCTTACTTTTTTCTGATTTTCTGAATCTAGTATTTTTCTTCGAAAAATTATCTATCTCAGGGAAGGTGGAAATGGAGACGGAAATCCAATCGAACTGTGCAAGTCATTTCAAGTTGTGGAACAAATTGATATTACAAGAGTTCGCCGAAAAACTCGTGATCAAATCGGTGGATTCACCGGATCATGGCTTCTCAATAAACCGATTTGACGGAAGCATCGACAAACTTAACGGTCAGTTTTTTTTCTTCTTTTAAATGAATTTGTGAAGTTGCAAAGGTTCATTTAATATTATACTCTTCGTATGATTATCGTAATCTAACTAGAATTCTGTATTTCTGAATTCCAGAGGCATTTTGTTTTTATTTTGACCTGATTTGGAAGCATTGCTGTTTTAGTAAAAGCGTCAGAATCTCTTTTTATGTTCTTACTTTAATCAGTAGAGGTTTTCTCTTTTTGGTTGTTTTTCTTTACGCAATAGTTACTTAAATGGTACGTTTCCTGTATTTATCTTTTAGAGTTATCCTTTTTGGTTACACAGTCCTTTTAATGGTTAATTTACTTGTTCACTAGCTTCTGCATGTGTGAAGCATTAGTTAGACAGAGAGGAAGTTTGTTAAGTAGGAGGCATTGCTTGTTCATTTTACTTAATACGGAATTTGTTGCTGTATAGCTTGTTTAAAAGTTTAAGTTAAAATAACCAATGCGCTATGTTTTAAAAATAAAATTAGTTGCTCGAGTAATATTATTATCCAATTGGTAGATAACACGAAAGATTGCTACACGTCATCAATATGATTATAATGGTAAAAGGAAAATATAGGGTAGATTGTGGTTATGTCTGTGGTTGATTCCAACAAGCTGTAATATATTCAAATTACTCTTTGATGCTTTTAGCAATTTGGTTTTCATTTTTAAAAAAGTGCTGTTTTTTAAACTAAAGTACACTAAAAAGTTTTACGAACCATAGGATAGATGAATTTCTGCTGTACTTTGGGCCATATTCATGAGAAGGAATTGCAGTTATGGTGTGAGTGAGAATCCATTATGCAAAATTCTTAATTACTACTTTCCCTTAATCTTTTTGCATGAGAGCACTCTCAGTACTATGTTGATTCTTAATCTAATTCTGATGTGGTCAAATAATTTTTTATTGTAGGTGATGACCCTTCTGGAAGTCCTAAAGTCTCAACTATATATGGGGTTGCTGGAACAATTAGGTTGCTGGCAGGTGCTATTTTGAACTAGTTACAGAATTATCTTCCACATCTGAATGAAATGGTGCTTTCACTATCATCAAATATTTGTGACGTTTAATCAATTTGGGGGAGCAGATTTAGCTAATTAAAAGGAGAAGGGATTAAGAGAGTGAAAAAAAAAAAAAGAAGGAGAAGGCCAAAAACACCTATATGAGAGTCAGAAGGGAGTGCTCGTAATTTCATGTAATGGAAAGAGAATTAAAGGCATACCTTTCAAGCTGACTATCCTAAGACTAATAAAGATGTTGAGAAAGTATAGTTACTAAAATAGATTTCATGGTATAAAAAACTCAGTATTCTCTCGTTCAGTAATTTTGGGAGTAGTACAACTTGGCTAGGCTGTAGGATGGAGGGAAGATTCTGTTTTTCCGACAAACTGGCACGAGACTTGATGTAGCCTTACTAACACTTGAGACTCTTTTCTTCCTTCTGACAAATTTTGTTATTACCCTTATCCGATTTTCTACTTGCAAACCACCAAGCCATCAGAGTTATTTTTAAAAGAAGGTAGTTCTGCGAATACTTCTCCCCTGTATTACCTATACTTTTAGGGCGCAGCTTAACTAAGCTTCCCGTTTATTTTATAGTTCTTCCATTCTTACATTTTTCCGAATTCATAATATTGTTACAACATCCAAGAGAGGGAATTAAGTCACAGTTATGGGGACGCTATAAACCAAATAACAGCATGATGCTATCCAATTTGTGAGTTGTCAACATTCCATGGATGCTTAGACATAATTCATTATGTTACATCTTTATTTTATCTATTGAATCACATGTTATTGTTCACTCTGCCTCACTAGCCAGTCTGATAAGCATGTTGCAATCTTTTCATAGGTACATATGTACTATTTATAACATCTAGGATTGAAGTTGGAAATTATCTTGGTTTTCCTGTTTTCCGGGTTACATCAATGAAGTTTCTATCCTGCAACGAAGCTTCAAGAGTTCTGACTAGTCAGGAAGTATGATTGCGCATATGTTGGTTTATTTAATTTCCAAACTTCTGAATCAATTTGACTACTATCCTTGTTAAATTGCAATTCTACATAATCTTTCCACAGAAAAAAGATGAGGACTACTTTATGACACTGTTGAAGATAGTTGAATCAACTCCAGGCTTGTATTATTCTTATGGAACAGATATAACACTGAAGTAATTTTTCTATATATTTATTTTCTATTCTAGTGTTTAAATGAAAGGTGAATTGACTTAAGAGACTGATGCACTTACCAGCTTGCAGAGGAGGTGCAAGCTGGCAAAAGGATGGGAGAGTAAACCAATTTGGAAGCAGGTATGGTGATTAATATGCCTTGTTTATGTATTAGTATTTTTTGCAATGTGGAGAGTAAAAATAAAGTATCTACTTTTAAGTTGGAAAGGTTGCTTGCTCTATAGACCTTATCATTGAACCAAAAATGTATTTAGTTGTTCTTATACATTGGGTGTGCTTCAGAAATGATGTTACTTTCAGTATCTTTAATTTTGTTTTTAACTTAAATTGCACTTTCCCTTAAATTTGATTATGGTGAATTGCAGGGTGACCCACGATTTGTTTGGAACTGGAATTTATTAGAGGAGCTTATTGAGAATAAGGTTAGAAATAAATTAATCCTCCAACTGGTGCAGACAAGAGAGCTTAGTAATTTTAAGTTTTTTGTCGATACAAAACTGCATGAATTTCCTTACAGACCTAGGGTAGAAGGGTTTTCTTTTTTAAAGACTTCATGTCTTGGCATATGCTCTATTTAGTGAAGAATAATTTTGGCATTTTCTAATTGTGCACTTTCCTTTTGCAGCTCGATGAATTTATCATCCCTCTGTTACAAGGAAATATCCTTACTGCTGTGTGTGTGTATGTGTGCGTGTTTATCTATTTCTCACAGTAGCTAGGAATTAGATAAAAATATGTTTTACTTGACTAAGACTAACGCTTTCAAACTGGAGAAATGAAATTGAAGAGTTCCCCTGCTGTTGTAAAATTAGTTTCACGGAGGTGTACAAGGCGTCTAGGTACAAAATTATGGTTTAATTTCCCATTGTATTCCTTCAGTTTGTTCCTTGGGAATTCAACTTATGTGCATCTGTATTTTAGGGACAAGAATGTGGAGACGAGGAGCCAATCTAGAAGGAGATACGGCTAATTTCATAGAAACCGAGCAGCTGCTGGAATTTGAAGGCTATATGTCTTCCTTTCTGCAGGTTTGCTTTCAGTTATTGTCACCCCTGTTTTAGGAGATAATTTTTTCTGATTGTCACAGTGGCCTCATCTTACTTATGAATCTGCTGTTATTACTCTCTCTATTAAAAGATGAATAGAACAAATATGAAATTAGCTGTAAGCCTGTAACAGTAGGGATTAGTAAGTTAAGTTGATACTTATTATTTCGGTGATTGTGATGGTACTTATTCTTGGAAACAAATTTTAGTGGGTGGTCTACTAAAGTTTTACCGAGAATGAGTCAAGTTCATAATAAACTGTGGTTCTCAGGTCCGGGGGTCAATTCCACTTCTATGGGAACAAATTGTTGATTTGAGCTATAAACCACCACTGCAAATTATTAAACACGAGCAAACAGTATGTACAAGTGTATTTTTTCACCATTTTGTTCATTGTCAGCAACTCAACATTATCTTGTCTTGTATTTCAGTCAGCAGTTGTGGAACGCCATTTTGACGATCTACTGAAAAGATATGGAGGGTGCATTGTGGTTGACTTAACAGATAAGGTTGGTATTCTTGTTTAATACCCTCCAAGCCCATGCATTAGGCTGCTGATGAATTCATATTGGCTGAGAAAATGATTTGTGTTTAATTGTTTTTTCAAATAATTTACCCAAAACATTGGTGAATTTCACTTGACAAATTCTTTTCGGTTTCTTCTCAATCAAATTTGCAATAGCTACAGTTTTTTATGATAATCATGAAAGGCTCAGTTTCTTGTCATGTTTACTTCTGTTAGTAATATGGTTTACTTACCTGCTGACATCACAAGGCCCTTAATTTTACAAAAAACATGACAATTTCCCACTAAATGGCTTTTCAAAGATACTTACTTTTGTTTCTTATCTTTGAATGCACCATTAAATCTACTGGTTCTTAAAGCCTGACCAATTGCGTTCAAAAATTTTACTCTGCAACACTCAGCATAATCTTATTCTTTCTATCTTGTAGCATGGCGATGAAGGCATGTTAAGTATGGCTTACGCTGAAGAAATGAAAACACTTCCAACTGTGAGGTGCGTTTTTTAAGTTGGTTCTTTTCATCTGCTTAACATTTTATTGAGATCCACTTAGGATGGAAATTGATAGAAATAGGAGTATTCATCATTCAAGTCTTTAAATTTAGAATTGGTATTTACGTAGAATTTGGGGAGATGAAGTGCTTGTCATTTAGTGCCAGCTTTTTATATCCAAGTGCCAGCTTTTTATATCTAAGGGGTATGTGCAAACTCAAGTGAGGGGGCCAGAATCACTTTTGTTTAAAGTCGGCCGCTTACAGCGTTTAGCTTCTAGAAGTGATTCTCACTGTTGAGTAGTGGTTGCAAACACCCCTAATTCTCACTATGGGTTAGCAGCTTGCAATATTATGGTCTCTTCTAATTTTTTGTAGGCCTCAACTACATTCTCCATTTTCACTATGATTTAAGTGGTGAGAAAATAAAATATAGTATGTTGTTGATTTGCTATTGCCCCAGGTATGTCTCGTTCGACTTCCACCAGTCATGTGGCAACGGAAACTATGATAATATACACCTCCTTTATGACCAGATTTCAGAAGACTTTGAGAAGCAAGGGTAATGAATGCATTGTGCATTTGATATTTCTTTTCCTGAAATGGGTGCAAGAATCCTATGATGGATATTCGTAATGCTCTTTTAATATTTACTATTCCAGCTGAACAGATACTTCATTTTAGATTCTGAAGAAAAGATTATAGCAGAGCAGGAAGGAATAATTAGATCCAACTGCATCGACTGTCTCGATAGAACGAATGTTACACAGGTTTGAGGCAACATATCCATTTCTTCCACTTGACTGCGATATAATTTCTATTTTCTTTTTAATTTTCTTTGCTTCTACACAGAGCTACCTTGCAAAGAAGTCTTTAAATTCTCAGTTGCAGAGAGTTGGCGCCCTTTCTTCAGAAGAAGACATTTCGACGTTTAGTGAAGATTTTGAAACTTTCAAGACTTGTATGGACCATAATGATCAATGCATTGCTCCTACTATTTTTATGCCCTTTTTTTTTGGGACACATGCATTATTCATCTTTATTGTGCTTTTCATGACAGTATGGGTGGAGCATGGGGATGAGATAAGCGTTGAGTACTCTGGAACGCATGCTCTGAAACGTGACCTCGTGAAGTAAGTTGAAGAACCTGAATTGTCTGTTGAACTGTTAATAAGTAGAACCTTTTTTTTTGGTCGGAAAGTAGAACCTTTTTTAAGTGAAACATTACGTCTCAGATATGGAAAGCAGACAATGTCTGGAATGATTAAAGATGGAGTGAGTGCCCTCTCGAGATACTTTTTAAATAATTTTCAAGATGGAGTTAGACAGGCAAGTAATTTAGTACATTGTTCTTTCTTTCAATTTTACTTAAAAAAATTCCGGGGAAACAAGGAGTAGAGATCCTGACATACTTTTCTGTACCACACAGGATGCTATTGATCTTATCAGTGGCCGATATACTGTGAGCAGAAATAGTCCCTCTCCTTTCCAACCTAAAGGATTTGAAACCCTTTCCGTAACTGTAAGCCATAACCTTTTCGTAATTGATTTCCTATTTCAGGTTTCAGATAATGTAATTTCTCTGTGATGCTTCTATATAGTGAGACATACAAGTCTGTTACTGTATAAGATGAGGCATGTCTGTTTAAGTCGTCATGACGAACTAACAACTTTCTTTGTGACACAAAGACTAGTACGTTTTTTGTGGCATATATGATATAACATCATCTCAATGTTAATAATATTATGTCAGACCAATATAAGTCGTGACAGATAAGTCGTCTTTTTTTTTCCCCTCAAAGTTGAGAAGTGGCTGCTTTCTTACTTGGCCGTTGTATATTTCAGTATCTTCCAGTTGCATCAGCTCTAGTGATTGGAGGATTGACAGTGACATCAATCACATTAAATCAAGGTACTACTCATTTCAATATGATTATATGCAAGTAGGCCAAACTTTTAGGATAGATTTTGTAATTCACTCTTTTATATCTTATGTAGAATGATTTATTTCCAGTCATTAACATGATGCTAATTTACTGTAGCCGGACGAAATGCTCAGCATGTTTTATCCTCGATGGTCTGCGCTGGCGTAACCGCGGGGGTGATGGCAGTAATTAAGTCCAATGGGCGGCAAATTTGCTCGAAGCCTCGACTGTGCGGTCTGTTGTGAGCAGAACTATGCGAACTTTGTATTATATACTTGTAGCAGTATCTTCAAATACTGCATACGAGATGAAGTCTTTCATGCAGGGATGTTAAATATTAGGTAAAAGTAAAACAGAAATAAAGAAGTTGTCAGACCTTTGTAATCTACGTACTATTTAATGGTACACATGTGTGTAACTTGGCCTAGATGGACAAGAAGAAGCTCTTTCTCAGAGTCGGGTTTGGGCTTGAATTTCTACATCTCAAAATCTCCAACTTAAACGCAGCCTTATTGTATATTTGTCTCAAAAGTATACTACCAACTGTTAAATCTTGGTTTTTGGGTTTCTAGATGTTATAAAACTCTTTGATTTATCATGTACAGTAAATTAGACATTAAAAAGAAAAAGATAAATCTAGATACAGGAATAATATTCATTTTAAATAGAGCTGAAACTGGTCCAAAACAGCATTATTTTCTCCAATACAAGGAGAGATTTTACGATTAGCCACAGTACTTTATTGATTTATTTATTATCAGGTACTTTTTTACCGTGTATATGCCTACATCCGCTTCCACTATTCAAATACAACACTTCAACCTGAACCTCAAAGGCGACTCCGGTTGCTCAATGCAGCAGGCTTGAAACTAGCAATTCCTGTGATCTCCCTGCCAGTTACGAGCGTGTTAATGTCGTATGTACCTTCATACGTGTATATGGGCTCCAAATCGCAGAATGCCTGAGAAAAAAGAGTAAGAAAGCTAAATTTGAGTTATCTGACATCTCTTTTAAACAGTAGTATTATTTATAGATATTATCCCCAACTTCGGCCAAATATATAACTAAGAATACAAGCTACCACCTTTGCAACGAGAAAGTCGGCCAAAATTCCATTGCCACCAAGCAATTCCCGTCCAAGGGAAACAGTCTCCCTAGCCTTCAAGGAAATCCATGACTGAATTGAACAAAAACTCATCAGTTGAACTGTAATCAATAATCAGCCTTCCCATATTAACAAAGGGTGATATTAGTATCTAACCTTGCCCAAGCTAGCTTGACCAGGAGTCATTTTACCACTCTCGTACAGTTTGCATAGACGCCAACCAACGAGCCACATTGCTTGGACATTACCTAACATTTGAACTAATTTCTGCTGGTTTATTTGGAAAGCTGCCAATGGAGCACCAAATTGCTTCCTCTCCTTAAGGTACCTTCAAAATAATCAAATTTGAATTGAAGCACGCAAGCAGAAAATAACACTATGCACGATTAGAATCAAGGAAATACAAGAAGGCAAGACAAAACTGGAACAAGCATCAGTTAAACCATATCTCATTAAACCACGTAAATTCTCCTGATTAAAAAAAATAGAGCTGCTCCTCTATGACAGTTCCCCAAGAAGGGATCTATGTTTATGGAGGTAGTAACACTCAGAATACACGAGACAAGAATAAGTATGCAAAATTACCAGTAATTAACGATAGTCCTGTTCTTTAAAATGACCTAGAAATTAACTTGAGGCTTCCCTGAACATTTAATTACAAACAATAATATATGTGTAATTCAACACTAGGCTGATTAATTTTCTTTGAAATTATTTACTTATGTGTGGTGATTAAACCATAAGAAAATTTAGAATAAGTAAAACGTACCGGTGACACATATCATACACACCCATTGATATGCCAATAGGCTGCCAGGCAACCATAACGCGAGAAACAGCAAGCACCTGTTCCAGGTAAAGGCGAATTTAGGTAGGTAGTATAAAGATTAGAAGGTTTTTATTCAACACGAACAAGGGATGTGGCATTCTTGTTAGCAGAAGCTAGACAAAAACGATAAACAGTACGGAAATTATATCGAGATATGTCTTATGTATCAGATAGCTACTGAAGCAGGAACATAAGAAACCTATCAAAACATTGCACAAAACATCCAGTATCATAATTCCGTACCTTGCTTGTATCTTGAAAAGAATTAACTCCAGGAAGCCTGTCTTCTTCAGGGACAAAAACATTCTTCATCAGAATATCACCGTTTTGAACAATTCTTAACCCAATTTTGTTTTCCATTTTAGTAGCTTGTAAACCTGGGGTATCCTTTTTAAGGATAAATCTGCAGCAAATGCAAATAAATTAATCAGCTATCATTAACATCATGTTATAATAAAAATAGATACAACAGAAAATATTTGCCAGATTTTGGACCATCAGCAGCATTCAAATATAAATCATCATTTAGGAGGAAGCAAGTAAACCAGAAATGAACATGACGCATTAAGTAGAAAATCTGCTTGCTAAATAATTGGAGATTTGATGATCTCAAGCAAAATACTCTAAAATGAGAACATAAGATTTGCTCCCAAAGATAACACCCCTATGCAGAGTAGGACAAGTAATAGACTCGAAATAAAATACCCATTTATCTGATTTGAGGTGGTGTTTCTAGCAAAAATAATTAAAACATCCGCGAAAGTGCTGTTTCCTATCCAGCGTTTTTGGCCATCAAGTATCCAACCGCCCTCAACCTGATTATTTCAACAAATCAGTCTATACTGGAAGTCAACATTAACCAACACGCCAACCAAACTAATACAGAAAAACAGGCAAAAACACAAGCAAAACTGGATCCAAGGCAAATTTTTACTGTTTTAATCTCCTTTCTTTAAGATCTATCCTCAGGTAAGACCTCAAACATAAGTACATCCAGTTTTACTCATATGCAGATATACTCAACAAGGACTCAAGGAGAGGAGTGATCAGTAAAGATTCTTTTGCATACCTTCCTTGCAGTTGTTCTCAAAGCACTGGCATCACTGCCATATTCAGGTTCTGTTAGAGCCTATGTCAAACCAAACACACAGTTAGCCATTGAAAATACTAATGAAATTATGCATACGTCAAGAAATTCTCACCCAACACGCTACTGTCTTGATTTGTGCAAGGGATGGTAAATATTTCTGTTTTTGTCCTTCAGATCCACACAGAGCTATCCTCGACAGAATTGCAGGCAGTAATAAGTTTTACCACCATCGACAAAAAAGACTGGGATCAGAAAACAACAGAAGATTTACCAATAGTCAACATTGCCAAAGAGGAATGCACCAAAATGAAAGTAGAGCAGCTGGCATCAACTCTTGCAACTTCTGCTGTAGCAATGGCACTTGCAGTAACGGAGAGGTTGGGACAACCATAACCCTGCATTATATGCAGTTAGATATGAAACCTCCCATGCCTTCCCGAGATGAAATGTGAAGCACATGAGATTTTCAAATTAAGTACCTTGATCGTGCCACCAGCAACACCCAATGCACCGAGCTTTGGAATCACTTGAAATGGAAATTCTGCCCTCTCCCAATACTAAAAAGGGAAAAGATAAAATTTCATATATGAACTCGATTCCAAATGAATCTAGGTTATAATAATTTATAAACAACAAATTAAAAGTATACAAGCTCAAAGCCATCTCAGCTCAATAACAAAGAACAAGAAAATATGCTAACTTAATGTTGACTATATAACTATCATCTTCTTCACATGTACAATCTAATGCTTAGAAAATTAACTCAGACATAAGACTGAAATAGAAGATATAGCTGAATCTCTATGCTAGATTACTAATTTAAAGCATTGGTATATTCGCTACAATTTCATAGAGCAACAATATCTAAAAAAACTAAAAGTAATCAGTGGGACGCTGAAGATGAAAATTTTGGTAATGGTAAAAACCTTTGCCATGATCGGAGCTACTTCTTGTTCCATGCATTCTCGTATTTTCTTTCTGAGAGCTTGCTCCTCAGGAGTCAAGAGTTCATCAAACTGATAATAATCTGATACTGTAAACCCAAGAGTTCAGAATCAGCACTACCAACACCAACATAAATCATAAAAAAAAGTCCAAACATCTCAAAATAACTACAACCGCACAAATCAAATTCCAATTGAGGAGTCGCATACTTGAAAATCGCACAATTTTGCTAAATTCTTCAACGAAATAGATGCAAATATTGAAAAACATTTTCAATCATACCACTAGGAGGAAAGACTGAAGCTGGAGTTGCTTGAGGAAATGCAACAGAAACATCTAGGGCTGGAAAATCAAAATAGCTGCTCTTCGCCTCTTTGTACATATCCTCTACACCACAATTCAACGTTTATTTTTCAATCAAATATATGATCACTCTCAGATCATCAATAACATATATGAGCTAACATAAATGGAATTGTCAAAAGGTAAAAAAGAAAGCGACCGAGTCAAAACCTTGAACTTTGGAAGCAGGAACTTTCATGGCGATGGATTTCCCTCTAGTAAATTGCAGAAATTTGGAGAAGCGAACGAAATTTATAGTGAGATAGATTGGCACGTCGTTCTATGTCGAATAAATTAATTTTTTTCTTTTTGAACACAATAAAACTAAATTAGATTATAAAGGGATCCATATATATAAAATAGTTGTTCAGTTATGTTTGGATATGTTCAGAATATGAACTTTTCACTATTCAGTCGATTAAGATATTGATAAGAATTTAAAAGTTAATCGTATTGATTTTTTGGTCAACTCAAATGTTTACTTTATAAGATTAAATTATTGCATCTTCTTTTTTTTTTTTTTGCATATATACAACATGGCACTGAAAATACATTTGATCCAAAAAAAACTTATATGAGATAGACTCATATATGAGACGGGGCACAATCTACCATAAATTAACATCCATCCTCCTAAAATATCAATATCTAAATAATGTTCCGTCTCACCGTGAAACAGTTTCACACAAGTATGCCTAAAAAAAATTAGGACTATTGTATTGTCCTGATAGACAAAAAATTGTATAGATCTGATCCATATTATGAATCTTGTTTTTAATTCATGGACATTTAAACTTATCAAGAGTATGATATGACTCAAATTTGGTGGATTAGAAAAATGTATTAAAATATGCAAAATTGGTCAAATAATTCATGTTCATAGCAGACATGGTTCATGAGAGACCAACTCATCAGGTATATGCTCATGTTTTTGTTGAATATGAAATTTTCAGATAAGACATTGACAAGTGAAAAAATATGGTAAATTTGTGGTTATTAACGTATTTTTATAATATTAATTTATGTGCATTTCTTTTTAATTTTCCTTATCATATATATTCAGCTTGATATCTAGAGTGTGTGTTCAAATTTTACAAACATAATTATTTTTTCCAAAACTACTTGGAAAAAAATGGTTTTGTACGGGTTGACCATTTGCATGGGTGGTATGGGTTTTCGGAAAATGAGCATTTTTAATAAAGCCCTTTTAGCGAAATAATTGTGGAGATTCATCCAACAACCAGATTCCTTTGTTGCTCGATTTTTCAAGGGAAGGTACTTTCGGCCATTATGATGTTTTGGGGGCAAACCTCGGATCCAATCCCTCGTTTATACGGAGGTCTCTTCTTTGGAGTCGGGAGTTGCTTGAATCAGGGTTGATATGGAAGGTGGGGAGTGACACACAAATTCACACTTGGAAAGATGCTTGGGGTATCGGGATTACACTCAGGAAAGATTATTCACGATTTTCTTCTCCATCTTTAGTAAGTTGCTTCATTACACCTCTTTTATTCCACTGTTTATTTAGTTGCTGGCGAGTGAGAGATTTTTGAAAATCAAATCCATATTGGCAGTGGTGTACCACAAGATTTACATGGGTCCAGACATTTATGGAAGAATTTTGCAAACAACAATAGCCGACTTCTGAGATGAATGGCTTTATTGCTGCTGGGGCGAAAGATACACGATGGGTTCCGCCGCAACCGGGGCGTCTACTACCTGATGTAGACGCAACACGAAACATGGAGCAAAACCTGATGGGTGTGGGTTTTGTTTTAAGAGATTCAATGGGAAGGCTACAAGCAGCAGGGACTAAAACATTAAGATGCCCAGGTTCGGTTTTAACTGCAGAAACATATGCCTTGAAGATTGCTTTGGGTTATTGTAATGGAGCTAGCTATGGTGGTGTGATCGTGTACTCAGATTCTTTGTTGGCCGTGCAAGCAGTCACATGACAACAGAGATATCTGGATTCCGTGGGTGACATCATCGACGATGTGCAACAACTTTGGCAAAGTGGAAATTTTTTTGAGCTTAAGCGTGTTTTACAAAAATTTAAAATTTAATGTTGTAGCTCATAATCTAGCCCCATTTTCTTTTTCTTCACCTAGTCCAGTGTTTTGGATGGATGGTGACTTTCCAGTTTGGGTAGAGGACTTAGCTTGTAAGGACAGTATTTGATTATTAATATGAATGATGTCCTCTTCTACTCCAAAAAAAAAGGTTTAGTTTGATGATTTATTTTATACTTAAAAGTTAAAAATAATAAATCAAAATTTGTCGGGTCCGACACGGCCCACATATATGACGCTTTACCATTTTTTAGCCCAAAAGTTGGGCCCCATGAATCACCCGGGGCAAAATGTAGCGTACAAATCGAGAAAGAAACCCATGTTTGTACTCCAATTTTAACATAACATCACTTTGAAACAAAACGGGAAACCACAAAATTCGAAATCACAACTCTCTACTTCCAACTTTGGATTTACCGGACGATAAAAGTTGAGCCTCGGCATCGGCATGTTCACGAAACGCTTGTTTCAGAAAGCCGTTCATCGTCACCAGGTAATCAATCATCAATTTCCGGTTGACTTTACCTTTTCATTTCTCAATTTTGATCGAGCTTCAAATTTCCTTAACCTTGTTTTTTGATTGTGTTTTTCATTTTTGATTCAGCTTCATGAAAAGAGTTCACTGACGGCGGATGAGGTGAATCTTCGGATTAATGTGCACTATGGAGTTCCATCTACTGCATCGATTCTTGCTTTTGATCCGATTCAGCGCCTGCTGGCAATCGGCACATTGTAAGCCTATGGACACATTGGTTAATTCAAGTTTTCGTTTGCGCTTATGAGCTTGATTTCGAACTACATATAATTCAATTTTTGGCTGAAAAAGTTTCCTTCGTGGAAGTGAGTGTAATTCGCATTGGCTTAATCATGAGTTCGGACATATGTTATGCATCAGCATCAATCGCGTAGTGATGGATAGTGAGTATTTAGTTCAATTGTCATCTCGAGTTTAGAGTTTATGGATAGACTTTTTGGCTTGATTATTTCCTAGTGAAGCACCATGCTTTTTGTCGTGCAATTACTTCGCATCCATGTTGTTTGGATTCTCCATTTATATCATTAATACTTAGCCTTGTTGAGGTTTCTTTCTTAATAATCACATTAACCAGTAAGTCCGGATTTGACTTATCATGATTAGGATTCTGTCACACTTAGGAAAATGTTCCTTTTACAGATTTATTAGTTATATGTGTCACTAATAGGTTATACTATCGTATATCTGATATTATCATGATGCAGATTTTTTAACAGCAATCGACAATGTACCTTCTACCATCTTCACCTCATTTGTAGTGCTTATTCCTAACTTATATGCAGGGATGGCAGAATAAAGGTTATCGGTGGTGATAATATTGAAGGGCTTTTGATTTCCCCAAAGCTGTTGCCGTACAAATACTTGGAGGTCTGTCTTCATTTTATCAGATATCCCAGGCACTTAAAAATAGCATTTCTGTTGGTTGATCAGTGTAAAGGTGATTCGTAAAATCATAGAATGAAATGGCTCAAGGCTGTAAAGCGGAAAAAGTTATGTCAACTGGTGATCTGGATAAAGCTTATGCTGGAGTGTGATTTCTTAAAGGCCAACACTCATATTTTCTGAGAATAAAGGCATTATGGGTTGTGTTTTCATATGTTATTAGTTTATATACTTTTGTATGTGAACTGGACTATTATTATGGAAATTATGATAAGATGATGCATCATCTGAATGATTGTTGAGGTGTAGGTATATTATATATGCACGCATATGAAAGTAAGGAATTTATAAATTGCTAAGTCTCTCTTCATTTACACTGTTAATTTGACTGCACTTAGAAACTAGTAAATAGTGATTTTAATGAATGATTGCTCTATATTCTCATTATTCCTTGTTCTTCTCTTTGCAGTTTCTGCAAAATCAAGGTTTCATAGTCAGCATTACGAATGACAATGATATTCAGGTGAATTCTCTTGATCTCACATAGTTGGTCACTGGAAAAATGCTTCTTTTGGTCATATAGCACCAGTGCACCACAACACAGAGTGTTGGACTTATTGAAAATGCAGAATCAGCCTACCAGTTGTATGTAACAAATGTTTTCTCTATGATCTCACTCACTTCCATGCTAATTTTTTATCATACCATTTGCATAGCCTTGTCTAGTCACTTTGCTAGCAGTTTTCCCTTATTAACCTCCAGATCTATCTCAGAGTAAGGATCCTATAAGTATAATTTTCGTAACTTCACCTGGGTTAGAATCTCGTCTGATTGGTTTCATCTTAGGATTATTTGTGGACATTCTTTGTGGATAATAGATACTTATACTTACTGTGATTTGCAATTCTTTTCCCCTTTTTGTACTTTATTAGACAATTTATCGCCAGTGTTTAATTAACTTTAATCTATACAATTCTATAGTATTTAACCTTAAAGGTGAAATATGTTTTGCATGAACCAAATCTATGAATTGTATGCTGTTAATTTTATTTACTAAACTTTCTAGTTCTTACTCTTTTAGATCACTTACTTCTTCTTGAATTTGTAACTAAAATGTTTTAAATTTTATTTACTATCATGGACTAAGAAAATAGCGATTAGGCTGTGCTATGGATCTTATCTTGTAGCGATTTTTTTCCTTACCTTTATCATACTATATTGACTTGAAAGACAAAACATTTTGATATATATGGGTTTTCATATCTTGCCTTATTTCTGTTCTCATCGTCACATTACCATTCAGTTAACCTCTAAGGTTTTGAGTAAGCTACCAACGTAAAGGTCTCTCATCCATACCAAGCTTCTTCTAATTAACGTATAGTGTGCTATAGTTTTCTCAGAGAAAGCACAGAACCAGAGTTGCTTCCGAAACTGTTATAATTTTTTCCACAAATACCTAATCATCTCAAAATATCTCTCACCTTTTCAGGTTTGGAATATGGAGAGGAGGTCAATAGCTTGTAGTTTGCAATGGGAATCCAATGTAACTGCTTTCTCTGTAATCCGTGGCTCCTCATTTATGTATGAGAATGATATGAGCATCATTTTGCATTTTATTGTGTAGTGGATCACCCCGAGGATTGACACTTATCTTTATATTTTAGGTTTGTTGGTGATGAATATGGATTGGTTTCTGTTCTGAAGTATGACCCAGATAGTGAACAACTTTTGCAATTGCATTATGAACTATCTTCAGAATCTCTTGCTGGTAAGAAATATGGAGAGTATATCTTCAATAAAAGAACTCACTCAACTTTATTGAATTAAAAAATATTAAAAAATCACTGAAACCTCTCAAATGATATCCTAAGACATAAAAGAAATCATGAAATGTTGTCTGTTGGACAAGATGAAAGACATACTCCGTTATTATTTCTAGTAGTGCTTGCTCTAATCTATCTTTGTTGTTCTTGCTTTTCTTTTTCCCATTCACAGAAGCAACTGGAGTCCCTATCTCCAATCGTGAACCCATAGTCGGCCTTCTTCCTCAACCTTGTTCTTTTGGAAATAGGCAAGATATGAGCATTCTCTATTTTCATTTTCTTCTTCTATCGACTTTTAATGGATTAATTTTTGTTCCAAGTTGAATGAATGTCTTGAAAAGGAAAGGTTCATGGCTAATTTATAAAATATTACTCTAAGTGTAACATAAAGCTTGAAGAAAGTCTAATCAGACATGTGAGTGCAACAATTTCACATATGAAGTTTCTAGTTAAATTATTAACTGAATTACCTTGTTGAAGCTTGTTAAATCATCCCTTTCCTGTGTTTCTGTCTTATCATATCAGGTGTCAAGGCTTTCATCCACCACAAGAGATCTCTTCTACGCCTTATCAGTTTTCTTCTATTTTTCTTATTCTTATATGCCAGTTTACTGAAGACCTGAACCTATATATAAATACATATACACACACATATACAAGTATATAAAGTTTAATGAGTATCTTGATAAACATCTATTCGCAAGACAAACAAAGTAATGTACAATTTTCTCATAATTTAATGTTGTTGACAATTATTTAGCTGATTTGACTTTGTTGCAACTTTTATACTATTGTCTCATACTAAATTGTCTTGGCTCGTGCCTATCACATTGCTCTCCGCCTTTAATATCTTCACATTATGAATGATTGCATTGACGTCAAAGAGCTAAGAAGCAGATATTAGTTTCCTATTATGTAACATTTACAGGCGTGATCTCGAGTTCGACCCACCTTTTACCTAATTTGAAAGTTTCCAAATTCTCATTCCATACCTTTTTAATTAGTAATTAATCAATGATTGAGTTTTTAGAAGAACTTAAAAAGTGTTGAAGAAACATCTCTTTAGAAAATAAAAATATTTACTTAATTTCCATAAAGTGGCTCGGTATCAGTCCCTAGTTGAACAGTAGAAGTAGGATGGAGAGAGTTAACCATTGGGACAAGGATTAATCTCTATTTCTTTTGTTCAAGGCTTTTACTAAAACTGCTTCTGCATTTTCAGGCTATTGATTGCATATGAAAGTGGGCTGCTTATTCTCTGGGATGTGGTTGAAGCACATGTTGTTGTTGTTCGGGGCAATAAGGTCCTGGAATTGAAAAACAAAGCTGTTTCTCCAAATGATGGGATTACAAACACCGTAGATGATGCACCTTCCCATGAGTTAGAGGAGAAAGAGATTAGTGCTCTTTGTTGGGCATCTACTGATGGGTCTATTCTTGCCGTCGGATATGTAGATGGGGATATTTTATTTTGGAATACATCCAAAGATTCTTCTACTAAAGACCACGAAGCTGGGTTGTCACCAAATGTAGTCAAGCTACAGTTGTCTTCTTCTGAAAAGAGGCTCCCTGTCATTGTTTTGCACTGGTTGGACGGCAGTAAATCCCGTAAGCATCGGGAAGGCCAACTTCTAATATATGGTGGTGACGAGATCGGAAGTGAAGAAGTTGTTACGGTGGGTTATCAACTTAATTCTTGATAGATAGTTACATTATGTCCAAATTATATGTATTTTCTGCATTTTTAGTACTAATATAATTTAAATCGTGAATAGAATAATTCAATTTCCAATACCTTTTTAAAAATAAAATGCCACCTAGGCCTGTATATACATGTATGTGTGTGAGACATTGTATTATTTGGGGTTTGATACACCTACTAGATTCATAAAACAATTTTCTCCGTTGTATGTTTAAACTGATGAAAACACTAGACATTAGTAGTTTGGAGTTTTCTCAGAAGTTCTTTTTGTGGCAGGTTCTGACTCTTGAATTTTCATCTGGAATGGAAGCAGTGAGATGCATTAGTCGTATGGACCTCACTCTTACTGGGTCTTTTGCTGATATGATTTTAGTTCCATCTGCTGGTACAAGTGGGAGTGATACAAATGCTTCTCTGTTTATATTGTCAAACCCGGGGCGTATACATATTTATGATAGAGACGGCCTGTCATCCCCAGACTCGCAGTCCAGGAAGGAATTATCTGTCTCCACTGTGAACTTTCCTGCTACCGTACCAACTGTTGATCCTTTTATGACTGTGGCAGAGCTTTTTCATGTTTACAGAAGAATGGAGGGCCTAGAATCCAAGGTGATATAGTTTCTGTGATATTTGTGCACTTCCTGTTGTGTCTTAATGATTCTTCAGTGGTCCTGATTCCTACTGATTACTCATGCTAATATGTATAATTAGACAGCTGCGGTGAGTTCAACATTGAAGTTGCCTGGGAATAAAAAGTGGCCTTTAACTGGAGGTGTAAGTAATCATTTATCACTTGGCAAAGATAACAAGGTTCACAGACTCTATGTAGCAGGCTATCAAGATGGATCAGTTCGAATATGGGATGTTACTTATCCAGTTTTCTCGCTCCTTTGTGTTTTGACAAATGAGGTTAGAATTTATTGAATTCAGAGACCAAAAAAGACACACATAAAAAAACAGTTTTTATTTATTTATACTTAGATGCATATATATTTTAAATGATAATAAAACACGAGTTAATACTTTACATGAGGTCTTACTGATGAATAACAGGTTAAAGGTGAAAACATGGTTGGTGTCGGAGCCTGTTTGACAGTACTTGAATTATGCTCCTCCACGTTGAGATTAGCAGTTGGCAGTGAATGTGGTCGGGTTAGAAATGTTTCTTATAATATTCACATTCTCAACAAAGAAACAATCTTTCTTTGTATGCTCTATTTATCCTTTTCTTGGTTCAATCTCAAACAGGTTCTACTTTACAACCTCTGTATTAGAGAAGAGACGAGCTTTCATTTTGCTATGGAGACCATAACTGAAGGTGATTGAACCTGTGTTTTATAATTTCTTCTGATGCCCTTTTCATTACTAAATCTATAAGTTTGTTGGATATTATATGTGGGACCACATGTTTATGGCCTAGACGACTTCGTCTCAATTCTTGATTAACTTGATTGTAGTTGTCTAGAAAGTATGACTGTGGTTCTGTATGAGCTATAGACGAACAAGTACTGATTAAATTAAGAAAGATTGCCCAGTATGCACTGTTATTTTTTTCTTTGTTATCATCCTCCTTTTTAGGAATTGCAAGAAATCACTACACAGATAGATTGTGTTACTAATCTCAGAGTTCCATGAATATTGAGGATTTGATGATTTCAGTAAGATATCATGTCCAACAATCTATATATGACAATTTATAAAATATTTGAGTAAAATGTTCAAGTCTTGTGTTGATTACAAACTGGTCAAACTATGTTTAAGATTCTGAAAGGTGGTTCATAAGTTCTATGTTTGGCCCTATTTCGCACAAATTTGAACTGTATGATATAAGTTATGTCATAAGAAGATTGAGAAAAGTGCATTGGGAAATGGGAGCAATCTTACCAGATTTCATTAGGTAATACTAATATGGCCATGATGTCTTAACTTACATTAACTATCACTGCTTGCAGTTTGCAATTCTGCTCAAGTTCAAGGAATTAGGTGTTCAGCTGTTTTCGACCTTCAGAAATCAGGAGTTCAGGCACTGAAATTCATTAACAATGGCTCTAAACTTATTGTGGGATATGAATGTTGCCGAGTGAGTAATATCTTTCTTGGCTTCAATCTATTCTATTGCATTGCTTATTGGTCATAGTGAGAGCAGATCCCTTACTGTGCTATGTCCTATACCCTTATTGCCTTGTTTATATTTAAATTCCTGACCTTTTGGAGGGAATCCAGGGTCAATAAGTAGGTTATTGCTTTCATCTTATCCTTATTTTATTGGTTTGAGGCTTATATGTGGTTTCTTTCTTCCAGATTGCAGTGCTGGATGTACAGTCATCATCTGTTTTATTTATAACAGACTCTATATCCAATTCCCCGTTAATATCAGTATTCTCTAAAGCTTTAGCTTATGAAACAACTAAAAACACAGGTGAATCTTCTCCAAAAGCTCCAGATAACTGTAAAGGAGAACCCATATTCGTGTTAGCCAAGGATGCGAGTATATATGTTATCGACGGTTATAATGGAAGCTTGATTAGCTCAAGGCCTGTACAGTTGAAGAATAAGTCAACAGCAATTTCCATGCATGTTATAGGCAAGTAATCCCTCTTAATGGTGATTACATTTCTCTTTCTATTGTTGTTCAAATTACTTACTCGGTTTTGTATTTCAGAGAAACAGGCAGCAGTTGATAGGTCTATAGATGAACATAAGTCGAAGAAGGATGATACACTAAGAAACGAACCTTCCCCAAATGGTGCTCAAGGGAGTGAGAAATGTGAAATTGATGGCCCATCTTTGGATAAAAAATCTTCTGCGCGAAGTTTGAAGGAGTTGTTTGTCTTGCTTTGTTGTAAAGATTCATTATGTATATACCCTACCAAGTCTGTGGTACAAGTAAGTCCCTAACTTTTAATTTTGCGGTGGTTTGATTTTGTTCTTTCCTAACTATCATGACACGGTTCACAGGGACAAAGTAAATCTGTTCATAAAGTCAAACTTTCGAAGCCCTGCTGTTGGGCTAATGTTTTTAGGAAAGGTGAAAATGTTTGTGGGCTGGTCGTATTCTATCAGACAGGAGAGATGGAGATCAGGTATACCACTTCATTTAAGTTTTTTTATCTTCTTATAGCCTACATGAACCAATCGTTTGGGATTAAAGGCTCGCATTGTTTGATTGTAGCCTCATGAAAGTTCTATCATCACACAGAGGGAACTCTATCCTGCACTTCTTCTTTAGATTTTTGTTTCCTACTAAATAATACTCCCTCCGTCCCATAGTTTATGTAACTCTTAGGGTGTGTTTGTTTATAGTTTTGAGGGGATTTGAAATCCTGTAAAGGGGATTTGGAAGGATTTGGTATAAAGTAAAAAGTGTATTTGTATTTTGTATATGTTTGGGAGTGTGGATTTTATAGGATTTGATAAAGTAGAATTTTGAAAAAGTAGATGATAGAAATAATATTATATTGTAAAAAGTAATATATAAATAATTGAATGATTATATAATGATTGATATGTTTGTATATTATATATATATGTATATATATGATGATGATAAAGTTAAAAAGTAGGAGAGAGTATTGAGTTGGATAGATAATAATAATTGAAAAATGTGTGATAGATGATTGATAGTGTATTGAAAATTGTGTTTGAAAAAGGTAAAATAGGTGTATTATAGGTATTATAGAGTAGGATTTTGGAGGATTTAAAATCATATACCGAAATCCTGATAAGCAAACGGGGATTTGGGATTTGAAATCCCAAAAGCGGCTTCCCAAACCAGAAACAAACATACCCTTACTGTTCATGAGGATTTTGTGATAAAGTGTTGGGGGTAGAAAGGGGAAATCAACTTTATTAAAGAGTAGAATAATATTTACTAAAGGTGATAAAGTGATAAAGTGTTGAGGGTATGAGAGAGTGACATATGGTAAATAAGTGGGTGTTTGAAGGGTGTGAGTTAAAGTGGGTATTTCCATTTTAGGAAAGGTTACATAAACTATGGGACAAGAAAAATGGAAAGAGTTACATAAACTATGGGACGGAGGGAGTAATAAAAACAATAGTAGTTGCAGAAATTCACCTGAAGTGGGTAATGTGTACTCTGGTGCAGATCTTTGCCTGATCTGGAATTGGTGAAAGATTTTTCCTTACTGTCAGTCTTAAGGTGGAACTTCAAGTCAAACATGGAAAGGATGATCAGCTCTACAGATAATTTACAGATTTCATTGGTAATTATAATGATTCTGCTATTCTGCAAGAAATTATGCTGCCAAATTTAATTTCTTTTTAACTAGTAAAGCATTAAGGCTTGCTAACGTTATGGCTTTGCTGTTTTTAATATTCTTATGCACTTAAATATTCTGCCTTTTATGTAGACAAATGGCTGTGAAGTGGCGTTTATTTCTCTATTAGATGGTGAAAATGATTTCAGGTATCCCTATAAATTCATTGTCAGTGCTGTCACACCGGTGCTTATTTTAGAGTAAGACAAGGTTCGGAATACATAGAATAAACTAGGTTAATATTTTCCAGGATTCCAGAGTCCCTGCCTAGTCTTCACGATGTAGTACTAGCAGCAGCAGCCAATGCTGCAATCAGTGTCTCCTCTGATCATAAGAAAAAACAGGTTTCAAACATTGGGTTTTCAGTGTTTATGCTGTTTGTGATCATTAGTTTTATACGATAACTTGACTTGTTTTTACAGGGAGGTAATCCTGGCATTCTGAGCGGTATTGTGAAAGGATTAAGGGTACCAAAATCGAATAAATCGACGCATAATGACTCCAACTCTAATGCCAATCTTAGTCATCTAGATGACATCTTCATGAGAAACCCAACACAGGAGCCGTTAAGAAGCATAGATGAAGCAGATGAGCTTAACATAGGTGGCACATTTCTCTTTCTTCCTTTTATATCTTTCATTGTTGAAGTTTGTAGTGATGCTATACTGTTTAATCTATGTTGCTAACAATAAATTTGTACAGATGACATTGAAATTGATGACCCTGAGCCTTTGACACCTACAGTATCCCATGAATTAAATAACAAAGATAAAGGTTTGAGAAATGCTACTGCTTTTGATTATGGATTTCTGATTGGGAAGAGCTTTTACATAAGTAAGAAGTTCCATTTTATTTCACAGGCAAGAAAAGTGATCGAGAAAAATTGTTAGAGGACGGTGCTGAGACTAAGCCCAGACTAAGAACACGGGAAGAGATCATTGCCAAATACAGAAAAACTGATGTAATTTATGAATTGGTGATTCTTTGAGCTATCACCATGTTATCAGGTTGAGATGTTCTAATCATTTGTTGCTTGATTTTCCAGTTACAGGATGCCTCATCTGCAGCTGGACAAGCAAGGAATAAGCTTATGGAGCGCCAAGAAAAACTCGAGGTTTGCTAACTTATCCTTAAAAGAATGAGTCAAGTCAAGCTACAACATTTTTACTAATACTCGTAATGTAAACGCCTTCTTGTGGTAAAACCAAAGTCCTAAGGAACAGATATGGAAAAGTGAACACAATTTTATACATGGCAAATCAGGAAGGCTCAAGTGCAATGTACATATGAGATTATATGCCATATACAAATAATATGTCATTTTTTTAGTGTATGAATTATGTATACAATCATTTGAAAAGTGTGATCGTTGTTTCATTTTTTTTATCAGAGAATCAGTAGACGAACTGAAGACCTGAAAAATGGAGCTGAAGACTTTGCATCACTGGCTAATGAGCTTGTAAAGGCCATGGAAAATCGGAAGTGGTATCATATATAATATCATTGCAAATGAGTGTGGCATCTATGATCTACCCTAGATTATCCTTGCATTGCGTGGTTTGTCAGTTTCCACGGTTAGTGAAGCTTGTAGAATTCTCATCGAGGCTAGAGACTCCCGTCTATCAATCAATGTTGCGTGGATGAGGAACCCCTGCTAGATCTCTGCAGAAAAGGAATGCAAACCGGTTTGGTAGCTTCAGAAAGGGCCTTGTATTTTTCTGGAAATAATGAGTTTTTAAGTAGCCTACAGAATTGCCTGAGATTTCTTTGGAATTAATGGGATTGGGTTTTGGCAAATATGTGCGTATGTATATAAATGTACACTATGTTTTGATATTCAAGTAATTAATCTCCAGTCCAGTTATATTTGGGGGAACATTTTTGTCATCTTCGACAGATACCCTTAGAATGGAAGTGCCATTTCGTCCACCATTCTGGATTTATAGTTGAAGTGAAATATTTTGATATCAAAGCACTTGAAATATCATTCAGCCGTGGATAATTAAATTGTTCATCATCTATCCAATAAGTATTCAAAAGCACTCTACTGTATTGCTCATTCCATCACCACTCTGGGTTGGAACAGCCAAGATTTTCGACGAGATAAGACAAAATCTAGTATGTGCTTCAACTTTCAACCATACTTGTAGGAGCAAAACAGAAGTGATAACAATAAAATGCATCCATCAAAGCGGTCCATTCCATGAGGGTTCTAAAAAAAAAGTCTTTCATTAGATCTGCTTGGCTACCGGGCTCTTGAGCCATTCTTTGCACCTTATGTTACGACTATCAATACATATATGACATTGTGGAAAGGTTCTTGACAGAAGCTTTAGCATTAACATGCCTTTGAAACTCTATGTGTTATAAGCAAACTAACGACTCCAACAAATTGAACCCAGTAGGCAAATGTGTCGACTATATACGAAAATCATAGTCCCTAGTGAAATAAAAATTGACTACTTGTCGGGTTTGACCATAACCTATTACAACCAGTGCCCTCCATTGATGCCATCTACCACTCTCGAACTAGCAATCCTTAAAGCAGTGAGATCTTTCAACTCTATCTCCCTAGGGAACCTTTTCTCCCTTAATTTTGAAAAAACCTGCATAATACAAATCAAAAGGTTCAAGAATAGCCTATGGAAAAACAATAATGTGCAGAAATATGTAATTAATGAGAATTTGCAAGGAAAAAGAGCACAATCTCCTACCATTCACCAATTTTTTTAGCAAACACATGGATACCCTTGCAGTATAATTTGATGACAGAAACAAGCAAGATAAATCACACACACATGTGCACTGAAGAATTCACGGGTAACTAATGTGATTATGTGAGGAACGGTTTATGTGAGAGAATTCAGACGAGTGTGAAAGGAATAACTGCAAACACAATGCTTCTTGTCTAAGGAAAATTAGAGTAACACCTTTCACAATTACTCAATATGAGGATGGCAATCCAACCCTCTGAGCTAGAGTGGAGGAAATGAAAACTTCTCTCCCCCATAATACAAATAACTGCCTTGTAGGCTGATCTAAGATCAAGTTTCATACATGGTGCTCAAAGAGGTTGCATCACTAAAATGCCAAACGACCTCAGAATGTAGCTACACATAAAAATGACAACAAAAAACAAACCCCTTAACTCACTATGTCTATGTGGATTGGCTATATGGATTCACACTATCATCAAATAAAGTCAAAAAAAATTAATTCTCTTTATTAAACATATTTGGGGTCCAGAACAAGAGGTTTTCCTAAAAATATCTGTACAAGATCTCATGCCACCACTTGCAGGTAAAGGTTTCCAACTTAAAGTACACGTGTCCATTATCAAGCTCAGGAAAGAAAAAAATGATATCAGAAATCACAATGACAGAACTCCCAGTTCACACATGTTAAAATCAACTGATAAAGTTAGAGAAACATTACCATTTCACCATTGCAGTACACCTCAAAAGCACCCGAATTTTGCAGGAAAGACTGGAAGAAGTTCCCAAGTAGCCAAGTGCTTGCCATTGTCCCAAATCTATTTGAACGCATAGTATAATACCACTGAGGTGGTGCAGCAAATCCTAATCTTGGAAAAACCTGTTCACCCCCCATCATGATACCAATCATGCCAAACTGAACAACTGGTACCAGTTTGCTCAACACACGTTTAGGTAGAGGGGGAGGGTAATTTGCAAGAACAACACTGATTCCTGGAAATTGACTTTCTAACATATCCTTCATCGTGACTGCAGGCCCTCTGCCAAAATGGAAGCACAAAAATACACTAGTTAAAATACATTATACCAAACATTCATTTCAACAAGCCACCCCCTCTTCCATCATCCACAAAGCTACGTTTATAGTCTTCTCAAGTGCGTGCTTAAAGGTTAATGAATCCCTATGAAAATTTAGTGGCCGTGATTCAAACATACACGTAAATCTCCACAAAAGTAAATGCATATTACTAGTTACTAGTTAGCATACATACATTAATTGTCCCAATTAAAATTCCTCTTTAGTTAATTTCACCATGTTCACTGAAATAGCTAAAGCTTCTATATTTTAAAACAAGAATCATGGTGATGCAAGATGCTGTTTCTACAACTCTCACAATATTCTCAATCTATGCAAATTGCAAACAAATCATTTTTTTTTTTGCAGTATCTACAGCTTACAAATGTAGCATTAGCACAGAATCTAAAAGCCAATGCGGAAAAAAGTAAACATAAAACATAAATTTTTCAACGAAGACATGAAAATCATATAAATACCTGTAAGAACAAGATGAACAATAGTTGATGGTAACATTGTTTCCAAATCCAATACCACTAGCTTTCTGCAAAAAATAGTACACATTAGGATCCAAATTTTAGCTAGGGCAAGTGAAGTTAGGCACAAACTTATTAAAGGCGAATACTACATAAAAGATATAAAATAAACCTAATTTGTCATTGTAAATTTCCAAGCGAGTGTTCAAGATGGCGGAATTAAGAACAAACGAAATTATTCAGTAAATCAATTATTCAACTATGAGAAGTCAACTCAATAACCTTTATCTTTTAATAGTAAGATATCGGATCGAACCTGAGTGTGAAACTCAAGGGATGGGTGCTGTTGTTGAAAAATTGGCTGCGAATCGGACTGATGACGGTGATGGTGGTGATCGTGGTGGTGAGCGGCGGGCTTCGCCGGCGGCGGAGAAAAGAGGTTAACGATGTCGGTGCAAAAGACGAACAGGGGTAGACCCACCAGCAGGAGCTGTGCCCGATCCATATTTTCGCAGGAGCTCCGAGTGCTACTGTTGAGAGAAGTAACTAGTAATAAAGTAGAAGGCGAGCTTTGTAACTCGTACGCCTGTAAATTGTTGCAGTGGGACAAGATATATGTGCACTGAAGTCGCTACTTATGAATAGCGATTTCTTAATCTTCTGAACTGAACCATAGGGATAGCAATTTGTTACTCCCTCCATCCCAAACTCGATTGTCACATCTCCGTTTGGGCGTCTCATACTTGAATGAAAATACTCACTTTATCATATAAAATACAAATAAACAACTCTTTTTAACCCTAACTACTCATCACTTTATCAATTTATCACATAAAATACTAATAAACAACTCTTTCTACCCCAACATTTTATCACTTTTTCTTAAAACCCGAGCACACAGTAATGTGGCAATCGAGTTTGGGACAGAGGTAATACTATATTTTTACTTAATTGCAAATAAAAGCATCATCTTTCACTTAATTGCAATTTAACCTAAAACTCTAGATAATTGCAAATGTATCATCTTTTTTTTTTATCGGGCAAATAGTGACTCAAACTCATGACTCTACGATATAGATAGTGACGATCTAACTCCTTGAGTTATTCCACTTTGTCACAAATGTATCATTATTTTTAAATATTATTATAAATCAAGTTTATGAACGATCCTCATTGCGTATGTTTTGCTTACGTGACAATCCCATTTAGCTTTTTGTTATATAAAATGATCATATTTGGATTAAATGGTGGATACATCACTTTGTCATGTCAGATTCGGGCACAAATGATACTGACTGTTTGCAAATTTAATTGGCAACAATATTTAAAAATTGTAATTTATTTATAATTATTCAAAATTCTGGATTAAATTGTAATTATTAAAATCAATGTGTTGAGTTACGTGGACACTATTAAAAATATTTAAAAAAAAACGGACGTTATGCCATGCTGCGCTAGAAAAGCTATGCTAGTAGGGCCAAATAACTTACCGGGCCGGCCCATATTGAAAAGATCAATTCTGAAAATAGTTGGGTTTAAAGTCAATATTTCCTGACACGAGTACAGACATTTCCGGCTTAACTAGGAAATTGGAACATGTTTCGTGACTTTATTTTCAGCGTCGACGAATTAAGTTAATTTACCATTTTATCCCTTACATTTTGGTCAAATAGTCTAAATCGAATAAGAAAACTTTTTCTCGAGTATCAATTTAATTAGTCAATCATCATCATGTAAAGACACGTTTGTACGATGAATGTCAAATATGACAAGTCGGGTAAATCATTTTACTTTTGCAATTTTGGTAAACGGAGAAATTAATAATCTATTTAGACTTTAATGAATAAAATTTCAATCATAATTTGCATTGCAACATATCGTGGAATTGAAATGTCCCGTTGGTAAAATTGAGTCCAAATATGTCATGATGGAAGTTGTTCAAGTTTGAAGACGAGGAGATATGTAAATAGTGTAAAGTTGAGTTTAAATAATATTGTTGATATTATTAATAAGAAGAAGAATCAACCCACGCTAGATATGAGGTGAAAGTTTTATCAGACCTCTGTATTAGAGAAAAATAGTGTCATGTACTTCTGCCAATCTTTAAAAAAGTTTGAATTTTAAAAATAATTATATTTATTTAATAAAATGATTATCGTATTAGGTATCACACACGAAACATGTTGATTTAATACTGAAAATAGAGCAATGATTATTGATTAAGCTTGAAGTAGGGATTTGAATTCTCTCCATTTCTTTGTGTAAATTTTTTGTAAATTTCGGGGAGAGAAAGACACAATGTAGGGGTCCCATACTTTATATTTTCTTATATTAATTTATTCTGTGTCTTTCTCTCTCCGAAATTTATAAGAAATTTACGGAAACGAAATGTAGTGGATCCAAATCCTTGAAGTAGTTAGAGGCCTTCATGCTAGATGAAATTCTGGAACAAGTTTTCAACTGCATGCATGATACATACATTTATCCTGACTCCTGAATAATTCTGATGACCATTTACACGAACTTTCTTTTTTTATTCGTGTGTTCACTCCTATTTTAAATCTTAAATCACAGACCGAATAATTTCGTCTCATCTAAAAGTCCGAACTTATAGAGAAATGTAAAATTAATTCGTTATTTAATTTCCCTCGACACTCCCCCCACTCGTGGGCCGAATCACTGCCTCTGCCTTCTGGAGAGGAGGTCTAACGAGTGAACAATTTAAAGAAATTGAACCCAGAATCTGGGCTGAGCCTGTGGTTCTAATACCATGAAGGAATTCTATCACATCTAAATGTTCGAACTTGTAGGGAGATGTTTAATTAATTCGTTTATTTAATTTTCCTCAACAGAGACACTTATAAAATAAGCATTAACTCAGCCTAAACATTAAGGGCCGTTTGGTTGGAGATAATGGAAGTGAGTAATGAAAATCACTTATATTGATGTTGCTTTGTAGTTTTGATACACAAATAATGAGAATAGAAGTAAACAATTGATTACTCTCACTCAACTCACCTCATATGATACTGATTGTTAATGTTCTAATAAAGCAATAACAATACAATCAATAACCTTTACTATTATTATTATCATTTTCAATTGACCCTTTAATAATACTCATTACCATTATCATTTATAAGTCATACCAAGCAGACCCTTAACTCTTGATATGAAATCATTCCTAGATTAGGGAGAGTGCACAAGCAAGGTGATTACACTTAAGCAAGAGAGCCATTTTAGCTCAGGCAGATTATTTTTATTATTATTATTGAGAGTCAAATCAAACTCAACATTTAAAAAAAGAAAAGTTTAATTTAATTATTGATTTAAGATTCTCCTGTTAAATTATATACTATATATCTCGATAAGAATTCATTTCACATCATTAGTTGTCACCTGTGTATATAGTGGCGAGGTCATATCAACTATATATTATGTGGTCTCTTTACAAAACTATTATATATACTAATTAAAACGTGAACGACCTATATAAAAACAAAAATAGAATGGGAATTCTAAATTGTATTGCTTAGTGATTACTCTACATAATGCATAATGGCCTAGTGTGAATGAATGCCCACACTTCATTAATTAAAGACAATTCTAAACAATTCAGCAATGTTGATATTTCAATGTTCACAAAATTAACCTACAATATATGGAGGTGAGAAAAATATCTAAAACGTTTAGTTATACCACACTTATTAAATAAAGAAAACACTAAAAATGCCATATTTTATGTGGTATACTAAGATTTTGGGTATTGTATGGTACTGTATCGAATTTTTTTGTTACAACATCGATGATCATATTCAGAACTTTTGAGATATATCAAAACGTCAAAAAAATAATATTTCGGTAAAATCAGTATTTCAAATACTGTTAAAATATTCAGTGTTCCAAAATTTTGAGTATGATATCGATAAGTATTTATCATATCAAAATTTCAGTACTATGCACGATATATAATTTTGTATTGCTTTCCGCACACTGGTTAGAAATGTCCTTATGGGAGTGGACGAGGGGGAAGCCTGGGGAGTGCACGAAACCTTGAAGTGGGCGCTTCGGATGGGATTCTCGAGTGTGGTGGTTGAGAAGGATGCCCAACAAATACGGGATGCGGTAAACAGGACTGATACGGAAGTCTTGGATGCTACAATCTCTGGGGATCTTATTGCTGCTAGTAAAGCTATTCTTCGTCAGAATTCGGGTTTTGTAGTTAGATGGGTTAGTCGTAATGTCAATTATGTGGCACATGCTCTTGCTCGGAACTCTCGCGATTTTGAGAGTCCGTCATGTTGGGTTGAACCACCGTCTTTTGTGATTGGTCTGCTCGACGTTTGTCATTCTTGCGCTTAGGCGTTTCTTGTGTTTTCAAAAAAAAAAAATATATATATCGTACCGAACATAGGAGTATATATCTTTATTTGACTTTATGCCTCATCACAAAAAATTCTACTTAATTTTACAAGATTATGAAATAATTGGATCGAGTACAACTTTACTAAATACATATTAAACCAAGAGGTAAATAGAAGGGATAAAAGTGAAAAATGATGACTAATTATAAAGTATTGTACATAACTCTTTTCTGGAATGGATAAATTTAATACATAATGAAGAAATAACATTATGCACAATTTGAAGAACTAATACTATGTATGAATAGAGCACAAAATACATGATGATATCATAAACACACATATAGATTTACATAATTATTCATTATTTGTATGTGCTAAATATATAAGCCAATAGATCAGATTCATCTCCCCTAGTGGTAGTTTAATTTGCTTACCAATACTTTAAAAAAATCTTTAACCGAACGTTCCATATATCGATTCACATCTCAACACTTTTCTTACCTTCTCTTCCAAGATTCAAACCTCGTGATCATTAATTCATGAAACTTCCAAACAACAACACACCACAAAAATTAGGAACTGAGATCACCTGTTTCTTAATTAGTAATTCAATTTATATTCCATAATATAGATGGACGAAATAACTTCAATATATATCACTAAAATAAACTAATATAATTAACCTTGCAAGAAACCATCAACCAACGCATAGAACTAAAAAGATGATACAACAATAACATTAATATGAATATGAATATGCAAGTAATATTACTCCCTTCGTCCTATTTTTTATTATCCAATTACTGTAGATACAGAGATTAAGAAAAAGTAGGAAATAATAGTATTAAATGGTGTAAAGTGGGTTTGGTAGAGAAAAATAATAGTATTAAATAGTATTGAAAGTTGTTTTATTTCCTTTTTAGAAAATGACCAAACAAAATAAAGACGGTTGTTTACGGAAAGTGGACAATTTTGATTAGGAGAGAGGGAGTATTAGTTTGCTACATTTCTTCTCTAGTAAGTTTGTTCAAAAGTGCAGTAACAAGAGCATCTCTTTTTTCAGCTCTAGCTTCCTCCCTCATCTTCCTTTGCTCCTCCCTCTCCCTCCATCGCCTCTCCATCATAATCCGCTCGTTTTCGAGCGCTTCCATCGTCTGTCTCCACTCCATCTCCTTCGCTCGCCTCTCCTCCTCCCGCGCTTCGTACGCTTTCATCCACTGCATTTCCATCTGCAATTGCTGCTTCATGAATTCCTCCATAGTCTCTCTCATTGCCTTCACTAAAGAACTTCCCGACCCACTCGTGCTTGTAATATTAGTATTAGTGTTTCCTACTTTTACTTTTCTTTTCTTTTTCGCCCCGGCCTTTTCCCCTTCGCTTTCCTCGTTCTCATCCTCCTCGTCGGATGAGAACTGGGACGCGGTTGCCTTCTTTTTGGAAGTGGCGGCGCCCCCCTCGGCTTCTAGCCATAGCATTCTTTGCATTCTTGTGGCGAAGATGGTTTGTACCTCGTTGTAGAATGGAAATTGTTGTCTCATTATTTCACCTTCCGCGGTTTCACATCCCTAAATATTCACATTGGTTATTCATTAATCTTTGATTTAATTTGTTATGTCGGAATAAATAAATGGATTGATTTTGTTATCTAATTTAGTTCAATGTCATTAATTTATATATGTGCTATATGAAGTGATATGAGTTTATATATCAACAAGAGCATGATCTTCTTCTCTAATTATGGGTTCATATGTTTAAATGAATTATACTCAAGCTACAAACTAAATAAAATTAACATCTCAAATAAACTTGTGTGACTTATATATCAATCATATAGTACATATAATAAAGGGGGCGGATACACTATCATTAAAGATGGTTTCCTCTCATTAAAGACTTTTAACTAGAATCATGAAAGGATCCACGTCATGATTAATGGTTAATTTTTTTTAGTTACAAAATAAAAACTAGAGATCTAATAATACAATACTCATGTTCTTGCTATGATACACAAATCTAATTTACATTTGCAAAAAAAAAAAAAATCATAAACGATCGAGTTCATCAATTAATCAACATAATTATATATATATATATATATATGTGTGTACCTTATATCGAGTGACTAGGTTTTTCCATTTGCACTTGCACTGCTCCGCGCTTCTACTATACCCTTTTTCCTTCATTCGGGTCGAAATCACTTCCCACAAGAGCTTATTACGTTTGGTTTCCATGAAAGTCGGGTCGAGTTCGGCCCGAATACCCAAGAAATCCCGGGTTTCCTGAATACTCCATTGAGGAAACCTATCCCCACCACCCGTATCAATACTCTGAACCGAATATTGGTGATGGAGCGGATGATGATGATGACCCGGATCCATTTATATTGATGAAAAAAGCTATGGAGAAAGAATTAATGAAGGAAAGATTTTTGGAAAGAAAACTTGAGAAAAGGGTTTGGTGGTCATATTATATGAAAAGGGTGGTGTGAAAATATGGTGTGAAAAACTGAAAAAAAATAGAAAGAATGATTTTCAGTTTTGGCTTAGGTGTCAAAGGGGGTTCAGAAAATGAAAGGGGAAAAATGACTTGAGTATCATTCTTTTCTTGTTTCATACAGTTTTTTGGATTTTATAATTCATGATTTATGTGCATTTATTGGTGCATTTTCACGCGTAAAGAATATTATTATTATTGCATTTGGTAACAAAATTAATGGAACTAGAATTGGGACGTGTTGTGTTATTTTAGTTTTCTCCCAATATTATTATTTCATTTTCATTTTATTACCAATAAATAATTAATTAGTACTCATATTTTTTATGTATTAATTTGGAACTTAATTAAGGTGTTTATTATTATTATAGGGAAATCTACGTAGGATTAAACAAATACTAGAAAATAGAAAATCTGGAGTGTACTTTCCTTCTCTTTTCCTCTGTCTCATCTCTCTACGCGGAAACTATTATTTACTTTAATAAAAACTAGATATTATTTATGTTTTGAACTGTATAAATAGGTGGAAAAATAATACTTTATTTATTGGGCCGTCCGCGGTCCACATTTGTTCATATTATGGTTTGCTGACGTCAGCGTGATGAGGTGAAGAACAGGATAAGAAATAAATATTTAGAAGTTTCTTGTGGGGCTTTTCTTTCTTTATTCCTCATAACTTATGATACTTGTTCCAAAAGTTTGGGTTTCCTTAATGACAAAGTCTAGTATACAAATTTGTGTAGATGCAAAACTTTAATTTCAACAAAATTTTATAATTGATGAATGTAATATAAAATTGAGTGGTTCGTGGTTCACTCGGCCCGACTAGTTCATGGTTCACCCATCTCAAATAGGTCATAATTTAGGGTTAATTATTTAGTGTTTAGGGTGTAGTTGGTTGATTTAGGACAATTTTATAGATTTTCATCCATACAAATTTGCACACTAGACCTACTCTTCCTTAATTCAGTTATGAATCCACTTTCTATCTCCGATCGACTTGTTTCCAATCAAACTCGATCTATGTAATTGTGATTTTATGATTTTCAATTAAATTTGGACTATTTTCTTAATTCACATAATTTTTTTATTTTTGTGGCGTTATTATGCATAAACACTAAAACTATTATGTATATGTATTATTATTTTTTTAAAAATAAAATAGATTTTAAACAGTGTAATAATGTATATGTATAATAATGATATATGAAGGAAAAGAGTTCACATGAAATATAACAATGATATTTGAAGGGAAATAGTTCATGAAATATGATTCATATAAGTTTTTGCCAAATAAATTTATGAAAATAAAATATGAAATAGAAAAAGACGTGTGTTAATTATGTGGGTTCAACAATAAGATATAATTTGTCCCCCTTAAAATTAAAAAAAACATATTTATTATGATGTATGGTGATGATGGTAAATATGACAATTTTCAGCTGCTGATTAGCCAGTTCTAGGGTCTGCTGTATTTTTGGAATTGCGTATATATTTGATCGCCATTACTTCGTTCATCACTGTATTTTTGTAAGTGATAATTAATAGGCAAATAGAAATTAAGTGTTCGTGCTAATTATATTAAAATGTGCACTTTTTAGGAAAATTTAAGGTTTTTGGGGAAAAAACTTTTTTTTAAACGTTATTGAAGTAATAATATTAATAATAAGTAATTTGCAAGCATGGCATCCAATGTGGACTAAAACTTGGCGGACAGGTAGAGATTGACTCCATATTAATATATTGTATCAAAATATAAATCATAATTGAAAAAATCTTAAAAAGATCGTAAATGTTTATGTAATTATCCGCATAAAATGTTTAATATAATTAAAAAGAGGTGATAGTTTCTTATGGGATTATCGTACATTACGAAAATAATAAGTAACCTTTTATGTATAAAAATTAAAAACATACTTGAAAATAATATTATAATACGTGAAAACTTACTTAATTTTCTATATTATTTTAAAATGACTATTAATTCAGAAATATTGTTGTTGTACCGTGAGACAAATACCCACAACCTTTTCCCACAAAAAATTAAGAGTGCGGTATAGTGGGGAAATTAACATTGAGAAACAATGGGATTGCACGAGGAAAATTAGATTGCGTTATGTTCATGGAAAAGTTAAAACGAGGGCCCTTTTTAGTGAATTCAACAATAATTACTTTTTCAAAGATATGCAACTCCATATAATAATCCACTAAATATTCTAGGTTGATGTGATTTGTTCAAATTATGATTTGGATTCCTTATTTAATACTATATAAATTAATAAATAAGCAGGGATGGATCTGGCCGGGGGCGGTCGCCCCATTTGGGATTGGATTTTTTTGTATTATATGTGTCGAAAATTTAAGATTTATGTCTTAAAATCGTTAAATATAATTTTGTCATTTCGTCCCCGTTGGGTTTCTTAAATTCCGATGCCCTTACCTAATGAAAAATTTCGTCCCCCTTGGAATGAAATCCTGGATCCATCCTTGTAAATAAGTTATCTTAAAAGTTAATTTAACAGAAAATAATTAAATAATTTTATCTTTAACAACTTCTATAGATTAAAACATAAATAAATTATTATAAAGTAAAACATCTAGCGTTTTCATATTATATACACACAGTTCATTCTTCAGGAAAGAAACGACCAATCTATCATTTTCAGCTTGGATATATAAAGAATCTAAGATGAACGAATATAATTATATTATATAATTAAAGTACCCTCTCTTAAGAAAGAAAAAGAAGTTAACAAATAAAATATTATCGTTTCACATTTGAATTGCATACATATTTAATCAAGAACATACGTGCAAATACTCAGAATCAGAGGCTGACAGGATCCCCATTAACATAACTTATATCAACATTCAATAAATAATAATTAAGTTATATAAAATATAAGTTAATTATAGTTGATATTTTTCATCATATAAACTAATAGCTTTTATTATCCTTTTTTTATGACTTAAAATCATTAATATTTTTTATAACTCGATATCCGGCTTAAAGATCGACTAACTCGGGGTATCAGAATTCACCGCCCATTAGCGTGGACCCTACTTCAAGTCAGAACAAAATTATGTATGACCCCATATTTGCATGTTAAAATTATACCACTTGGACGATATAATTGATGCACTGAAATGACACACCTAATTTTTTTATTTTTTTTATCAGAATCCATGACCTCACGGCTTAGATAGTGGTGCTCTGATCGCTTGAGCTATTCTACTTCGTCAAATATATTTTTTGATTGTATCTCTACGAAAAATTATTTTTAATTTAACATGTGTAAAAAACAAATACGTTGTAAAGACAAAAGTATGGGCATGCATGCTTAGTTAATTATACTCATCTTTTACTCAATTAAGATTGCAAGTGAATCATATATAGAGCATAACATTAGTAAGCGCATATCGACATCAAATTATATTTGGACGTTTCCTAACATCACTTCATTTTTTTATATTTTCTGCAAATAAACTAAATATTGCTGCCCCAGTATAATTATAAACCGTGTGCCGGATATGATGATGATAATAATAAACGAATAAATAATCATTTGGAGATTGTGTTCACTTTATAATAATAGTAGTTGCAAATCTGAAAGTAGGGCAGTGAAACTATTATGTGGTATATGTGTTGCACGGGTGCGAGTGCGGGGTGCAGATACGATACGATTCGGGTGCGGGAATTCGTAGATTTTCAAATTTTTAGGATACGATAAGGCCAGGATACATCAATTTTTTTAATTTAATTATATATATCACCTGTAATAATATTAAAAAAATTACAACAATTATATATAACACATGTAATAATATCAAGAGTATTTAAAACACAAGTACTATTATCAAGGAATTCATCTCATAAGTAACAAAATAACAATTAAATCAAATATCATTAACATATACAAGTCATAAATCATAATAAAAGATTGATAAATTTTAATATTTAATAAGTTTTAGAGTGTGTCCTTCAAATTATTAGTAAGTTTTAATTTTTACAAAAAAAAAACCCCAAAATTTAATAAAATTTACAAAAAAATCCCGATACGTATCCGATACGCGTATCCTCGGAACATGATACGCGTATCCGATAATAAAAAAAAAAAAAAAAGTGGGATTCGCCACGTGGTGAATCGGGTGCGAATCCCACCCAAATCGTACTCCATGCGAATCCGATACTGCATATAATTAATTTTTTAAGAATCCGTGCATTAGAGTGTGGTATTATTACAAATAAAAAGAGAATCGTATGATCTGTGTGGGGCCAAGCGAATTGTGTCATGACCCACGTGCGGTCGCCTAACACGTCAATCCACGTGGCATACATGCATGACTGCGTGCGGGACCCGCTAATTGCTTCATTCACACTGCGTCCGCGTCTTTCTTTCTTTCACGCTGCACTGCAATGCATCTCTGTTATACTTCCACACTGAATTCGTTCCTCTGGATATTTCATTTGTTTTATCTGACATGTATTTTGCTGCTTCAATCATTACAAATTTGATTTGATTCATTACTCCGTAGTTTGTAATTTAAATAAAATTTTATATACACCTTTTCAACATTAATTAGGTGTACTGTGCATCTTGAGAGCAATTTGGGTTGGGTTCGGGTCGAGTTGAGTTGGGTTCGGACCGGGTAAAAAAATTATTAGGCTCCATAAGGAGCCCACTAATAGGCTCATGAACCGCTTGAGTCGGGTTCGGGTCGGGTTGAGTTGAGTTCGGATCGGGTAAAAAAACTATTAGGCTCCATAAGGAGCCCGACCCGAACTCGATCCAAGCGGTTCATGGTTCACCCGATCCGAATGGTTAATAGTTTAAGGTTTGCGATTTATAATTTATGGTTTAATTTAGGAATACCACATAAGCTATTAGGATCCGTAAGGACCCCACTAAGCATGCTTCATATCAAATCTATATATAAATATATATATATATATATATATATATATATATATATAGATAGCCAGAATTTTAAAACAGGCTGACAACTATACTGGGCCTTAATCGATGGACATAATATTCGGCCCAGATTGCTATTGTTAGTTTGATCTGTCTAGAAGCCCATTAGATAAATCGTGTACCATAAACTTTTTTTTTTTTGGTAGTGATATACCTTAAACCCAGTACAAACAGAAATTTGGAAAAATAGAATAACTCCAAATATACAAATATGTGTTCCACCGAATATTTTCTTAAATAAATTAAAAATAAAAACTCTAAAATGTGAGTGATTCATAAGATGGTGTTTCTTGTATTCGGTAATTCAACTGCCACGTAAATTTGTGATATATTTTAATACATGTAATATATTATGAAAATTGGAACCCTGTTATTAATATTTGTATCTTTAATAAACAGTATCAATAGTCACTTACATTAAAATTATTTTTATGAGCCCACCCAACTAAATTTCCAATTTCCTTTTCACTCTGGAAATTTTTGTGGTCTACATAAAAGAAAAACAAATTCAAATTTGTTTCTTATTACATAAATTAAAATATATTTATATTCTAAATGGGTTACTTAGCGTAATATGAATTGGAAAACAAATTTATAGCCTTGAAAATTACCCAATTAGAGTTTAATTTTCATTTTCAACAAAACATCGCATAATAACCGAGTCAAAGAACTATGGCCCATTGCAATAATCACTTCTAATAAAGCTGAAATCATTTCACAAGTTTTCATCCTTTTAATGTAATCTTTTCTATAAAGGACTAAAGGTATGTTCACCGTATGATTTCTTGACCAAACTACAAACCCCTGCCATGACCTTTAGCAACATATATTATTGATGTATAATAATAATTTTACTTTTAAATAGGGATGAATTTAAAAAGGTGGAACGCTTAAAATTTATATTTTTTTTATAAGAATCTATCCTAAGATATACATAGTAATATTTTAATATAAAAAATATTTGCTCATTTGAAATAAAATTCTAAATTCATCCCTATCACCCAAAACCGCAATCACACCGCAATCGGAACCCGCAACCACCACAAGAGGGGCACACCAGAACCACCACAAGAAGGAATAAATTTTCTCTTTCCATATCTCGAACCCAAGATCTCGGGTGGTGAAGCTCTAACCATTTGAGTTATTCATGCTTGACGGCATATGAAGTGTTAGAATTTACGCTCTTTTGACTTTATATTATTTGTCACGCTTTTAAGCATATCAATCAATAATTTCAGAAAACGTTATGTCCAATTGGAAGTTGGAACACGAATAGAGAATGTCGTGCCACTTTATAAACGTTAAACACAACAAATTAAAACATAAATTAATGTTCTCAAACTATTTCCATGTTCATATGTATATATTGGCTACACTTGAAAAAGAAAAAAATCTTAACAAAATCCAATCAAGCGCCGAATTCAACCCACACAAAATCGAGAATTAAAAACAATAATCCCCTAAATAAATATACTTCAAGAAGAAAAGGAAATCATTATTCCATTAATATAATGAAAGAAGTGAGACAACATGATCCCCACATATGAATTGCTTGCAATAAAAGAGACAACACATGGCATCTTCTTTTCTTAATTTCCGCAAGCACCTTTTTTCCATTGGTTTCTAGCATAATTGTGCTTCTTCTTTAACCCTTTATTTTCTTTGAATGTGATTCCTTAAGGTTGAATACAGATGTATTTGGTACTATAATCCAACTATAGGGTCGGCAAATCACACCAAAATAAATGTTAATTATTGTTGATACTATAGTACTCATTGCATCTTAATTAATTACTAGCTAGCATAAGTATTTATGTTGTTCTTTTTTTGGACAACACTCGAGAGAAGTAAATAGTGATTTGACTGTTTTGTTCGAGACCAAAGTCATGTAGTGTCATGTTTCTTGATGTGTTTCTTCACCTCCCAATTGATCCAAAATTAAAGTTTTCTTTTTAATTATAATTTGGTCTAGTACTTCAATATATCCATGTTACATTTGTTGTTTGTTTGTGTTACTAAAATCATTAGTCACATCTAAATTTATTAATTGAATATTTTAGTACAAAACAAATGATTCTAGTAACACAACAAAGAGACTGCAGGCTGACCTAAAAAATGCTACGTACAAGCAAAGGTCCGAAACTCCAAAGTCCGGGTGTGTAGATTCAAAGTTGGTGAGCTCGTCCTTCGGCGAGCAACCGGGGTGTCTGGTGGTGTCTTCGGACGAGCATGGGAAGGCCCGTACCGAGTGTCTGACTGCTTACCAAATGGTGCTTACGAGCTTGAAGAATTGAATGGAACACCGCTCTCATATTCATAGAATGCATCGAACATGAAAAAATACTACCAGTAAGGTGGCGAGCACACATTCGCACAAGGAATCTATCATTTCAACCTTGGGAGATTGAGTGCGAACACATGCTCGACATCGAGAAATCAATGGCCACTCTGATAGGTGTGTTGTGATAGTTGGATGTCCGTCGATTTCAATATGTCCTTGTAAATATTTCCTTGTAAAAGCTTGTAAGAATTGCGAACATTTTTGCAATAGATAGAACACCCTGCGTGGTGTATTTCGTTTATTTTTTCATCGCTTTTTAATAGGACGGACGAACAAATCAAGTTTTGTGTTTACTACTTAACAAAGAAATGCACTCGCCATGTTCGCAAAAAGTAAGACGAACAAGAAGTGCAACATGGTCGCACCAAAATAAGATGACCAAACATAAATAGTGATCGCAACAAAATTAGACGATCACAACTAACAAAGGTTGCAACAAAATAAAACAACTCATATGATTGCAACAAAATAAGACAATCATAAACTAAGAAACGAGCCGAACCACAACCTATACACAAAATAAACTATGTTCATAAAAGGCACTATCAACCGACGTTACAAAAAGCCTCTTTGGGCCGAGTACAAAAAAAAGGTTGTCATAAAAAGAAAGCAAGACAAGGAAAAAGCTAACTAGGGTAGCGCAAAAATGCGGACACACCCACATCTTTCTTGCTCAATGCGAGCAGACTTGTCTTCTTGATTTCGCCACCGCTTTTTCTTTTTTTTTCGACTTCATCATCGGAAGGGGGTCGACTACAAAAACTCCGTCCGACATAAATGAAAAAGTCCACGCCGACCTCCTCCCGAGGTTTAAGCAAAAGGAGGTCGCGACCAATTACCGGAGGATAGTCGACCAGCCACTCTTTCAGAATCATTAGCCACATCTAGATCTATTAATCCAATATTTTAGTACACAACAAATGATTCTAGTAACACAAACAAGTAAATAATCGAACAAAAACATTTGCGGGAAGAACCGCTGGGTTCTTCCCTTAAATTTGTTTTTTGTATATATGAGAAACGAGGAAAATCCTTCCAAGCGTTTATAATGAGGGGTGAGGTCCTCTATTTATAGAGGACCACCCTTAAGATGCTTAAAAACACGATAAATACATCTCAACACTTTATTTTAGGGTTTTATTACAAATGTTGATCTAAATAAGAAAACTATATCTATTTTACATTAAATGTTTTTTCTTTGTCTTGTAAAGTTGATGTTGACTCATGATCTTGTTTGATCCAAGATATTTTTGGGTCTTGGTGGGCCCCATCGACGTCGGATACACGCATTATATTTAGGATAATTTGTCTTACAACATTGTTATTTATTAGAGATTCACCCAAAATGATAAGGGTATTTTAAAATCATTTTTGGTTATGTATTGGTTATTTTGTCTTTTTATAAACTTTTTATGAATTAATGGAGACAAATTTCATTAAAAGCTCCATTTGGATAGGAGGGATTTTAAATGATTTGGGAGGGGAGATATTTCAAACGACAGGTTTTTATGAGAATTTGAAATTAATTCATTTTAAACTAGACTCTCAAATTTAAATATTTTTAAATCCATTGAATACTGATGATTAGTATGTGAAATTCTTGAATTTCAAATACATTCATCCAAATGGAGCATAAGGGTAAGTAGAAAAAATATACATTTACCTCGGGGTGAATCAACCCTTCAACATTACCGTTAAATTTATATGATCTATCGAACAACCTCTAATTAATTACCTATGTATATATTGTTGACGAAATTCGAATTTTGTTTCCCAGTACCATCTTCAATTAAAAATTTATACTTTTAAATCAACCAAGTTACCTCTAAAAGTATATATAGAAAATAGTAAAACTTAATAAAAATGAATCTATTAATTTACTAAAGAAATCAACCTAGAAACAATATTCAACAATTAAATTCATAGCTAGGGGACACCATAGTAAATTAACCTTTCATTTATAGGTTTAATTTTACTCTATTGCTTGTTGGTTGGCCAATTGGATCAAGATTCGAAACCAACCTTCTGAAATTATAAAAAAAATTAGGTTTTATCCCTCAATCGTCTATAAATGTTGGTTGCATTACAATATCGTTTCAAATTATATGACGATAATCATAATATTAAATATTGAATGTTGGATTTCATTTAAAATTTTATTTTCATTAAATACGTTCTAAAATTCCTGCCCCCCAATCCAATGATGCTTATGCATTCGTTTGCTTTGACTGAGTTGACCATGCAATAATAACATATGTTGGTCACAAATCATTACTTTGAACTTCATACCATAGTCTTATCAAACTTTCACTTTTCTGAGCTTAATGATGATAATCACCGATCATATCAAAGCTCATATTAATAGACTATATATTATCTTTGTTTCAATATTATATCTCTAATTTGCACGTCAAGATGTGAATAGCTAAGATGGTTAGAAACTCCGGTTATCTAAGATCTCGAATTTATTCTTTTTTTGTGGTGGTGGTTTTTTTATGTGATGGGATAGTGATCCCTATTTATGTTGGTAGTGGTGTCACGTGTTGAGATAACATATGTCATCTGCGGTTATGATTAAATTCAATATTACTAGCATGAAACGAAAAAAAAATGTCACAACAACGTTGTTGAGATAACATATGTCGCGATCTATCGGGATGACCTCATAAACACAAATTTAAATTAACAATTATTACTAGCATGAATTTACCTAAGAATTCAAATAATAATTAATCCAACAACAACATGCAAAATAATATTTCACGAAAAAGATCCTAAATGATCTTTTCTGGAATTTCTAGGAGTTTACGTAAACGCATATTCTTCTTTGGAGAGATTTTTTTCACAAAAAATCTACATCCTTAGACAGAAAATAATAGATCAAGATCTCCGATACCCACCAAAAGTCCTTCCCAAGTATTCCCAAGTCCTCGTCCCAATAACCCCTGGAAGGTTCTCCAATGAACGATTTATAAAACAAAGGAAAATAAAAAATTATTGCACCACCTTTGTGGATTTCTTTTTTCCAACATATGGAACACTAGAGATGAAAAAATCATTCCCTTTATTTATAGGGGTTGATCTCCAAGAAATCTTGAATATATCTTATATATTCTTTCTTTCCATGTGTATTTTTTTCACAAAAAATCTCACACCCTTTATTTAGCCTTTAATTTTCAAAAAAAATAATAGGATCTTTCAAGATTGAATCTTTTCTTGAATTTATGAGATATTCTTGTATTCCTAGAATACATATCTTTTTCCATAAAAATCTTTCCAAAAAAATCAAGAAAATCTTTCTTCCTATTATTTCTCTATATATACTTAAAATCATCATTATGGAAACCAAGTGGGAGATTTCTTGAATTTATGGGATAATCTTGTACTCCAAAAATACTTCATCCCCTTTCCATAAAATATTTTCAAGAAAATTCTTCTCCATCATTTTTCCTCAAAATTTTCGAAAAAAATAAGGAAAAATAATGCAACAATAACTTATTTTATTTTAAGCTCCTTTTATTTATTGGACTATAATTTGGCTACTTGAGGGGCTTTTAGGAGAATTAAGATGGACCTTCCAATGGGTTTTTGAATTCCAATATTGAGCCACAATATAATTGAAATTTATTAATATTAATTAATACCACTATATAATTAATGTTGCACTATCCAACTTAACCCATATTACGGTAATATGGCTCCCGCTCATTATTTCCCGTATTTAAGATTATTTACTCCATTAATTAATTAAGCCACTGAAGAACTTTATATTAATTAATATATTTATCCTTGGAGTAAGGACAACCCATCTTTATTATCCATACCGGAAAATTAATTTCACTTGCAAGATTTGGTATGATAAAGGTTTAAAGCCCACCAAGGGACCAATCAAGCAAGACATTGCAAAAGACACGATTCTCGTGTTAATTTAGCAACTGTCGCGGCAATTAATATTATTGCTTGAGATATAGGTATCGAAGTCGCAATGATTCTCTTCCCATTTATAAGTCAAAGCAATAACTACTAATCACACACACCATTATTAAGTGACAGAGATTAAGAAATCAACAACCAATCGAGGTCTAACTCTTCATCCATTAAGTCACTTGAATGAGTTTATCCTCTCTCAAGATGTCCGCTTCAAATAAGATCGAACGTAATCTCTTGGTTAAGACAAGTCAATCTGAGCATTACACATCAACTTCTACCAATAGATTGTTCGGATTTATCTAAGTTGTGAAACACGCACTCGTTTACAAGGAACTGTTAACGTGATTTTCCGTGATCTGGTATCACCACGTTAACTACAATGTAACGCCATGGCCTTCTTAACGGTTTGCAATAAATATATATAACATTCAATTATATTCAAAGCAACACTGATAAATAATTTATTTCAGTAAATAAGTGTTTAATGCATAGGTTATACAAAGTAAAAGCATACTTTCACGTATAACCCCAACACTTATCTCCTTTCTATAAAATCTTTTCAAGAAAATTCTTCTCCTTTTTTTTTTTTTCTCAAAATTTTCAAAAAAAAGGAAAAATAATGCAACAATAATTTATTTTATTTTAAACATATTTTATTTATTGAACTATAATTTGGGATACTTGGCGGGCCTTTAGGAGAATTAAGATGGACCTTCCAATGGGCTTCTGAATTCCAATATTGAGCCACAATATAATTCAACCCATTAATATTAATTAATGTCACTATGTAATTAATATTGCACTATCCAACTTAACCCATATTACGGTAATATGACTCCCGATCATTATTTCCCGTGGTTTAAGATTATTTAGTCCATTAATTAATTAAGCCACCGAAAAGCTTTATATTAATTAATAATTTTATCTTTAGATGGGACATCCCAACTTTTTATCCATACCGTAAAAATTAATTCCAACTTGCAAGATTTGGTATGATAAAGGTTAAAGCCTACCAAGGGACCAATCAAGCAAGAGATTGCAATCACACGATTCTCAGATTAATTTAGAATTGTCGTGCAATTAATATTTTGCCCAAGATATAGGGTATCAAAGTCGCAATGATTCTCTTCCCATTTATAAGTCAAAACAATAACTACTAATCACACACAGTCCTTATTAAGTGACAAAGATTAAGAAATCAATAACCACTGAGGTCTAACTCTTCATCCCTTAAGTCGGTCACGAATGAGTTTATCCTCTCTCGCAGTCTCCCAAATTTCATCGAATCTTATTAGTGTAATCTCTTGTCAAGACAAGTCAATCTGAGCCTTACACATCAACTTCTACCAATAGATTGTTCGGATCTATCTAAGTTGTGAAACACACACTCGCTTCTTCAAGGCAATCGTTAACATGATCTTCGTGATCCCAGTATCACCACGTTAACTACAATGTAACGCTCTTATGAACGGTTTGCAATAAATATATATAACATTCAATCATATTTAAATCAACAGTGATAAATAATTTATTTCAGTAAATAAGTGTTTAATACATAGGTTATACAAAGTAAAAACATACTTTCACGTATAACCCCAATACACGTACCTAGTGGTAGAAGAAACTTAAAAATTCAATAAATTTTCTTTTAAAAAAAATATTATATCTTTACACATTGCACACAATAATATACGTTACTATATTAATATATATATATATATATATATATATATATAAACTGATAAACAAAATATATATTTAAATACATAGTGAAAAATAGATAATACTTTTAACTCGCTTTGTTCGATCTGAAGGAAAACTTTGAACAACTAATTTTTGCAACATCTCCCTCCCGAGCTCAATCATGGCCACAAAACTCTACGCAATTGAGTATGAGATTATCTTCTGGCTCGATCTCTTCTCGGCTTTGTCCACATCTTTTCGAACTCTATTGACACTATTCATGCCTTGAACTCGGATCTTTCCTTCAAAGGAGTGGAAAAAACCTCATGAATAAAGTCGCGGCTCTTGATCAAAAACACATCAATGAAAGTTATTTGATATTGCCCCCAAATCAAAAAACTTCATGGCTTATACGTTAGCAAAAACTCGCCACGAAATCTCCCTTCTTCAATCTTGGGCGGGTGACATATCCCTCCACGATTTTGTCTATTGCTCTATATCACTCGATACCTTGATCAGAGGTCTTAAAAAAAAAAAAAACCCCTTTTTTTTTAGTGTATCTATCTATCAAGAATGTTATAAAAGTTTACTCCTACCATCTAAGAAATGCATGATGTCAAAAACAAGAAAATAAAATCTCTACAAAATGCTCCAACATTATAATTAAAGCATTAAATTAGGTCTTAAAGGGTACCGACGGCTCACTGCCGACAAATTATTCTAACGGATCCATTTATCAAAATAATAAAATAAAATCAAATTAAATTAATAAGTAGTCGATAAATGTTTTTGCAAGTGACAAACTTAACTTATTAATAATCGATTTAATAAGAAAATATAATATTCTCCTTAAAAATAATAAGTTTCAAGAAGAATATAATGCAGCTTTCGAAAAAATAAAAAGAAGAAGAATATAATGGAAATGCCTAAATAAAACCCCCACCCTCCATCTCTAACTCCAATCTCTCAACTGATGAACTAACAATTAAAAAAAAAAAAAACGACATATATTCCTTGAATTTTTTAATCCCAAAATTAGAAAGAAATAAGTAGTATATTCTCTCTCTCTACAAAAGCATCTGAGCCGTTACCGTACCACCCACCTTCTATTTGCATTTTGCAGGGTGACCCCAACTCCCTCTCTTTCACACTGTGAAATTCACACTTTCAGTGTGAAAAATCACACGCATTATCATCCCTGAGCTCCACTATTACGAGTTTAAATTTCCACAAATTGCAATTAATTATAATGTGATAGCCTAGATTCTGCTGCAGTGAGGTTAGGGTTGTTGCTTGATTGGTAAAAAATCTCAACTGAAGGAACTCCTGATTTCGAATGGGGAACTGCTGCAGATCTCCGGCGGCTGTTGCGAGAGGATGTGAAGTCCGGCAACTTCTCCGGTCAAGATCAAGGACGGAAGGATAAATCGTCCGGCAATTCGAAGAAAGCAGTCGCCGTTTTGACCGATGTTAAGAAGGAAAACATCGAGGAGAAGTATTTGGTCGATCGCGAGCTCGGGAGAGGGGAATTTGGGGTTACTTACTTGTGCATTGAGCGGGAAACGAGGGAGATGTTGGCGTGCAAGTCGATATCGAAGCGGAAGCTGCGAACAGCGGTGGATGTGGAGGATGTGAGGAGAGAAGTGGCGATAATGAAGCTTTTGCCTCAGAATTCGAGCATTGTGAGCTTGAAGGAGGCGCGTGAAGACGAGAATGCAGTGCATTTGGTGATGGAGTTGTGCGAGGGCGGGGAGCTGTTTGATAGGATAGTGGCGCGTGGGCATTACTCGGAGCGGGCGGCGGCGGCTGTGACGAGGACTATTATGGAGGTTGTGCAGCTGTGTCACAAGCATGGGGTTATACACAGGGACTTGAAGCCTGAGAACTTTTTGTTTGCTAATAATAAGGAAAATTCGCCGCTTAAGGCAATTGATTTTGGATTGTCTATCTTCTTCAAGCCAGGTTAGTAGAATAATTTTTTTGTCGTTTCTGTATTGTATTTGATAAGATAATGATTTGGATATCAAGAACCACAGGGAAGCTGTTGAATTGCTTGTTTAGATCATTAAAGCTGTTTGAGGATGGGTGCATTGCTATCTATAGAAATCTTAAGTTTCTGTTCTAACTGTTGAGCCCTAAAAGGACCTCAATCTATTGTCCGCTTTAGGCAGAGCCCGTACAGATTTGTTCCTGAGCTTCCCCAAAAGGACTCGTACCAACAGAGATACTTTTCCATTGTTATAAGCCCCATGATCCTCTCATGTTAATTAGATGGGGGGACATCTAACAGAGCAGAAAAGTGAGAGATTAGGGAGTAATTTAATTGGGAAGTTTGTGACTTGAGATGGGAAGTGTTTAGAAGAGAAGATCATATGGTGTTGTAAAAACTAATAGCTTTTGTTCATTTGTTAAGGGTTTTAACGGTTTTTATATCACTTCGCATTTCATGTCAATAATAAATTTCATCTGCAAATATTTTATGAAATGGGGTGCGGCTCTTGCTATATCTGCTTGTGGTCATCTTTGGGAATATAAGTGATACACCTCCTTATTATCTAGTATTAGTATTAGTTGGGCTTTTTAATTATTGTTAGAGTCTTTTTAATTAAGTCTAGAATAAATAAATAGGCCATTGGTTTTCTTTCTTAGGGCATAAGTTAGGGTTAGGGTTTGAGTCTATTTAAGTGAGTTTCTCTAGAATTATTATTATCTTATCATAGAATTGAGCAGCCGTTTGGCTTGTGGCAGAGATTTCTCTGTGGCAAGGATTTATTTCCTTGTGGCCTCTTTTGAGGATTCCGTTCTTTTCGTTTATCAGTAAAATTCAGTGTTATTTATATTAAATTCCTATCCTTTTTATATACCAATTTCCTCTGCTCTATCAATTATTTATATTAAATTCCTATCCTTTTTATATACCAATTTCCTCTGCTCTATCAATTGATCCGACCTACCGGATTCCTTCATAACCACACAGAAGGAAAGAACCAATCTGATGGAGAAGCTGAAAGAACTTATTGCCGCCAACAAAGAACTTATTGCCGCCAACCATCCCAAGTTGGATGCCCTGCTTATCGCTATGGGCATTCCTCTTCCACCACCGCCAAAGTCCACCACGCCAGCAACTTCATCAACCGTGGCAAACGGCAACATCGACCCTGCTGCCACGGATGCTTCATCTTCAGGCATCGCTGTGCAGGGCAGTTTTACGCCCCTGGTGTTGTCTTGAAGCCTGCTGCCATGGCGCTCCCCATCGCCCAGGAAACCACCTCTGTTGCAGTCAATGGAAGCATCGCCCCAGCCATCACGCAAAGAAACTTTTTTGTTGTTGTTGGCCCCATAAAATCTGCACCATGTGAGCCTCTCCCACCATCACATACCAGCCCCTTGTCTCCAGGGTTAATAATCGTATCTGCAGCGATGATACCAGCATTCAATCGTAATAACATGATCACAAAGACACTTTCCAGTCTAGCAGTATTTTTGGGTCCAGAGAACAATTGGGTTCAACTCACCTTCATCGCTAGTCTTGTCGGGGCAATACATTGGGCTCGGTTGGTGCTCCACCGGGCAACCAACATGATGGGGACTCAATTCACATACAACCCTGGAAAATTAGATTTTCCTACAAAGGAGCAAAGATGGGGCGGTTGAAGCTGTTTCAGCCTTAATTCCTTGTCCCAGCCTTGAGGACAAGGTTGTTCGGAGGGGGGAGTATTGATACGCCTCCTTATTATCTAGTATTAGTATTAGTTGGGCTTTTTACTTATTGTTAGAGTCTTTTTAATTAAGTCTAGAATAAATAAATGGGCCGTGGGCTTTCTTTCTTAGGGCATAAGTTAGGGTTAGGGTTTGAGTCTATTTAAGTGAGGTTTCTCTAGAATTATTATTATCTTGGATCATAGAATTGAGCAGCCGTTTGGCTTGTGGCAGAGATTTCTCTGTGGCAAGGATTTATTTCCTTGTGGCCTCTTTTGAGGATTCCGTTCTTTTCGTTTATCAGTAAAATTCAGTGTTATTTATATTAAATTCCTATCCTTTTTATATACCAATTTCCTCTGCTCTATCAATAAGTTTGCAATACTCATTTCTGGTCAAGTGTAGCATCCCACCATGTATGTAACACCAAAATGCACACCCTTGTGGGTGTGACAAGAAGTGCATGCCACACCCAGTGGATTATCTAGGGTACTCCATTAACTGTATCTACTAAATCTACACCCTCATTTGTCACGTGAGTGGGAGAAGAAGTTTAGTTTCTCCTTTCACCTTTACTATATTCTGATCACTATATAAGGATTTTCTCTGTTAATTTCTGTTTACTTAACTTATGAGCCCATTCCACCGTGGAGTCAAAGTGTAAAGTTGCACTGAACATGAAATGCATTAATGTCAGGTTAAGCAAGTCATGTCTGATGGAGTCCCATTGTTGTAAGTTTGAATGTGGTGCCTTGAACCTTGGTCTAGGATAAGGCTTCATATATGTGAGCAAAAGATGCTCTTGTATCTCATTATGATGCCAATATGTTTGGAGACTATTTTATAAACATTTGACTCTACTATCGCATTAAATCTTGGATTCTAGGTGAGAAGTTTTCTGAAATTGTGGGAAGCCCTTACTACATGGCTCCGGAGGTGCTCAGACGAAATTATGGACCCGAAATAGACATCTGGAGTGCAGGGGTGATTCTTTATATCTTGTTGTGTGGAGTTCCTCCATTCTGGGCAGGTAACTCAAATTCCTTTGTTACTCTCTCTCAACTGTGACATACATATGTTGTATTATATTGACACACACCTCAGCTACTATTTCCTCTACCTGCAAGCTCTAAGCATTACTACATGTTAAAAAGCTTGCTTTCTGTTTAATAGGAAATCCATTTGCTGGCATTCGATAACAAATTCAGATATGATGCATTTTTCTTCCCATTATGCATTTTTTGTGTGTGGCTTGTACCTATAAAAACACAATATCCAAATTGGTATGATGCTGAAGCTAGTTTTTTACACAGAATCGGAGCAAGGTGTTGCCCAAGCCATCATACGCGGGAAAATAGACTTTGAACGGGAACCATGGCCAAGTATATCAGAGAGTGCCAAGAGCCTTGTAAGCCAGATGCTTGAGCCAGATGCTAAGCTTCGACTGACAGCAAAACAAGTTCTTGGTATGTTAGCTTTATGTCTACTTGGTTATTCTTTCTGATCAATTGATGATATCCACTTAATATTACCAATAGCTGGCATGGATTTCATGCTCTTTTGCAGATACTGTAGTTTTCTGCTGTTATGCTAACATGTCTGCTTAGTTACCTTTGATTAACCTAGATCTTTACACTTGGATTATTCATCACATGCACATGAAAATGACATGATTTTAATTTCCCCTTCAAAGTTGTATTTGCATGGATAATAAGAAATGTGGATGTTAATCGTTATTGGAAAAGAAAGTGTGTGTTCGATTATTATTGTTGAAATTTAGTATGAACATCATGTTAGTATTTCCATATTACATTGTGTATAACTTTAAACATGCACATAATGTTTTTCGCTTGAGGTCGCATTGTATGAACCAAGCCCAAGATGATAATAATTCATACATGTGTCTACAAAAATGTTATGCCTTTATTCTTACTTGGCTTGCCATTCAGGTTTTATTTTCCTAGTTGGTATTTCGATACTCCTTTGGAACATACTCATGCAATTACTTGTGCATGGTTAAGCACCTTATCATTTCAAACATGTCAGAGCATCATTAAGCCATATAATTTAGTCTATCCTTTCAGCGTTACATGAATTTTAATCATTTAATGGTCTTTGAATATGTTCATACATGACAGAAATTACCATTATAGGCATAGTCATACATTCTATTAGCAAAAAGTTGAGGATCGAGGACCGGTTATTAGCAGATCTGTGGATGCAGAATTTGTCGAGATTTGAGACAAATGTGCTTATGCATATGTAGATATTAAATGTTTTTTCCAAATGACATTTTATGTTCACAGAACATTCTTGGATTCAAAATGCAAAGAAGGCTCCAAATGTTCCTCTTGGGGATTTTGTTAAGTCAAGACTGAAGCAGTTCTCACTCATGAACAGATTCAAGCGCAAGGCTCTCAGGGTTGGTTGATGATTACAAATGTTCAATCTTTTCTTTGTGTCTCTTTTTTTGACAATGATCTTAACTCCCACTTCTTTAATTAGGTCATTGCCGACTTCTTATCTAATGAAGAAGTTGAAAGTATCAAAGAGCTCTTTACAAAGATAGATACTGATAATGATGGCATTGTTTCAACTGAAGAACTAAAGATTGGGTTGGAAAAGTTTAATTCAAAACTGACCGAGTCTGAAGTTCAGATGTTTGTTGAAGCTGTAAGAGCCACTTGTTAGCCCAGTAGAAATGAACTCACATTCTCAGTTTGCGGAATCACTATTACTTCAGGCTTTATATATGATACTCATGGAGCATGTTGCCTGGCCATATATTCTGTTCATTTACATATAAAATTATATTTTAATATCATCTATGAGTTCGTAATCAGATGTGGTTTTTTTTTTTTATATATACTGGAGATTGGGTAAGTTTTGGTGGTCGGATGGATAGTTGATTCAGTGAAAGCACAAAATCTCCAGGATGGCTATCAAGTCAATGAAAATAGTGTGTTTAAAATTTACAAATATTCCTTTGTTGGTTAATTCATTACAATCATATTCTTACTTATATTTATTGATTTCATGCACACAGGTGGATGCAAATAGTAAAGGAACGTTGGACTATGGAGAATTTCTCGCTATTTCTCTCCATCTGCTGAAAATGGCCAATGATGAACATCTTCACAAGGCTTTCTCCTATTTCGACAAAGACAAAAATGGTTACATCGAGCCCGTGAGAGCTTCAAGACGCCTTTGATGGAAGACGGTACAGATTGCAGTACGGATGTGGCAAATGACATTTTTCAGGAGGTTGACTTGGATAAGGTGAAAATAAAATCCCTATTATTGATCTGATGTAGCATGAATAGATTGTCACAACATTTCACCATGAATGCAGGATGGACTTATCAGCTATGATGAATTTGTGGCCATGATGAAAACTGGAACAGATTGGAGAAAGGCTTCACGACATTACTCCAGAGGGAGATTCAATAGTCTGAGCATAAAGCTGATGAAAGGTGGTTCTATTAACTTGGGTGAGTAAATATAGGCAATTTGATGAGTTACCATCATTATAATTATTGTGGCCATCCTTGTACAAAACGGGATTCCAACTGGTTGGTGGCTATAAGGTTTATGGATGAGGCAAGTACATTTGATTAGCCTCTTCAAGATGGTGTTTGGTAAAGCACAAAGAATATACCATGCTGAATCCTATTCTCTCACCTCTTTCAACAGTCAACATCTCAATCTTTTTCCTTTTGACAGATGAAATGAGATATCTGGTTCTGTAGTAAATATGCATCAGGAGAATAGCTCTTAGACGCAAATCCCACTCTGTGAAAATTAATTTACCTTTCTGCTGTTTTCCAATTCATTAGTGTATGCATGTACTGAACTGCATTTTTGTGGACATAATGTTGTGTACTTTATCATGAGAAGACTTTTTGGCACTTTTAATATATTTAGTTAATTTTTTTTCACAATTCACTATATAAGATGCTGAACTCTTGATCGTGTTCTCCTCTCTTCCTTTCAGTCTTCATGACCAAAACTGCCATGCCATAAAATTTATGTTCTTTATTAGGAACTCAGTGTACACCAATATTCATGGTCATAGTGAGAACCTCTTTGCCTGCATAAATTTTTGCTCCCTGTTTTATGATGGTTCTCTTTTGTTTTGCAAATTGTTAGGCTCCAAGTAGAAGTATAACTCTCGAAATTTCAGTTTCCACCTTGCTTCCACCAGTTGGATTTATCTGCTTTTCTATGCCTGCACTCCTTCTGTTTGTCTAGAAGTTATTGTGTGTGTTGTCAACCTTTCAGTTAGTTAGTTGTCTCTTTTATTTTAACTGACCCCACCTAATGAGATAGAGGTTTGATTTGCTCATTAGTGTTTGTTGTCTATTTTCATTTGGTGACATTTGGATTAGCATTAGCTTGTCATTCTTACTTCTACAATCTGCTATCCTAATCATGTTGTCTGTTTTGTCGTATCACTCGGATGTGATTTTCTACGCTTACACGTCCACATATCGCGCTTGGTAATGTAATCTTGATATTTTTGTGCCTTAAGAAAGTGCCATTATCAGGTTGGAAGAAAGTGTCATTCTGAATTAGGGGGTGTCTGGCGGGTTTGATTGAATCAATAATATAATATAAAAAATCGAAATATAAATCAAAATTTATGAACCAATCAAAACCAACCATATTTGCAAAAACCGAACGTCCGAGACCGAAATATTTCGGTTCGATTTGATCGATTTGGTTCAAAAACCGAAATTTTTTATTTTTTTTTTAATTTTCAAAAGCAATGACAAAAAACGGATAATTTTTTCATGAATTACGGTAAAAAAAAACATATAAAAAATAATCTAAGCATCTATAAATTAGTTTCTAAAAGCTAAAAATAACTCAAAAAAAACTTAAAGATTAGTAGGTTTCAAAAGCTAGTCTCCACAACCCACATTTTAAATATTATTACAATAGTTGTTTTTATAAATTAAAATCAAAAATAATATTTTTCAAAAAATATATATTTTGAAAAAAAAAATTTTTGCTCGATTCGTCTAATCGGTTTTTTACTAGTAAAACCGTGATAACCGAACCGAAATATAAAAAATTATATTTTCCAAACCGTAAATCGAAAACCGTAAACCGAAATTTGGACCGAATTTCATATTTCGGTCCGGTTTGGTCCGATTTTACGGTCTGCACCGTATTTTGCACACCCCTATTCTGAATATAGTCTTGGGCTTTGTTACTTAACTTTGAACATCACACGCTTCTGATCTTTATTTATACTATGCTTGTATCGGAAACAAGTTTTCCAATAAGAGTTAATTGTAATTCCTCCATTAGTTCCTAATGTGATGAGTGTCTTCATTCCTCCTTTTGCTTTGTTGTTCATTTAAAAAGTGAATGTTAATATGTTATAGGTTTAACTTTCGCTCGACTGTCTTTGTTGATATCGTTCATCTAGTCCGAGTCATCTCATTGCTTTATTTTGGATGTATATATATCTTGAATGTGATAAAGCCCACATGCAAGGGCAAGGAATTAACAGACATGTTTTGCATTCTTTATCTTCTGCATTATTGCATTCTTTTCCCCTTTTTCTTGGTCCATTATTCTGTTGGCTTTTGGGGCCCCCTTTTAGTTTCTGTCTTAGTGTATATCTGGATTATTTTCAGATGAGATATTGTCCAGTTATCCTGTTTGAAAGGAACATAGCAGGATTATATTTTTCCCTAATCATTTTACATATATTTCAATGCATTTGTTTTCTTTCCTATGTTAAAGGATATGTCTTTGCTTGTGGGTTGAACCATTGTTATCCTTTCTGTGCTTTTAAGATTATAATCTGATATTGAATCATTTGTTGCAATTTGGTCTTTTGTTTGGTATTCCATATTACCTCATTTCATCAGGAATTTTCGATATTTTCCTTTCTTGTTGGTACTTTTCTTGTTGGTACTTCTTTGGATTTTTAATGTTTCTTATTGACGTATTTGATCATTTGTTGCAATTTGGTCTTTATGAATTCTCTTATTTAGATATTGAATTTTAAGAGTTAATCTCTCTTAATTTGTAGTATATGATATTGAATATGAAAACCTTTATTCTCCTCAAAGGAAAATTCTAGACGTGAATGCTACAGCTCGTTGAATTGGTAGTGGAGTTTGAAGTGACATGGATCAAAAAGTTGATGAGTTTGCATCAAAACTCCGAATGTCCCAATTCATATAGTCAGTTTTTTGTCATCTTATATCTCAAGATAAACAAAGAACCATATGTAATTTTTTATATTATCTTATTTTCTGGAAACAGATCTTGTCATATGGTATATTTATAGTTTTTGTCATCTTACTAAAGGATAGAAACTCCAACTATATGTAATTCTTTATATTATCTTAAAGAATTCAAATCTACTGTGCAAATTTCAAGTATGAAAATTTATAAAATTGTCTTAAATCAACCATCTACACCCTAAACACTAAATAATGAACCCTAAATTATGATCTATTCGGGCCGGGTGAACCATGAACCTCTCAATTTTATCTTACCTTCACCAATTACAGAATTTGATTGTAAATTAAAATTTTTTCATGTATAAAAATTTTCATACAAGACTTTGTCTGAGGGCAAAACATTCGGCTATGATGTGGTCTTGCATTTTTTGGACAATATGGATAAAGAGAAATGATCTAGTGTTCAATCCTAATGTCACGAAGACGATTGAAGAAATCAAAGCAAAGGCGTGGTCGTGGTTCGTAGCAAAAAACATATTAAACAAGGAGACTTTATTTGTAAATTGGATCTCAAATTCTAGATAAAGTAAAGAAAGTCAAGAAATGTAGGAGTTGATTATATACATGCGTAAGTTTTAATTTCTTTGAACAACTTTTTTTGTATGGGTTGGTGTACCTCTTGTACTCCAATATGCTTTATAAATTTTTTGTCCGATTAAAAAAAAAAAGACTTTTCTTTTGTTCTCTGTAATTTTAATTTTTTTACTTTAGTTCCCTATACTTTTTTTACTAACTTTTTGTCCTGTGTACTTCAATTTTTAATCTTGTGCCCTTACAAATGATCTTCTACTTTGTTTGTTGTTTCTCCACTTTGTACTCCTCATTTTCTCTTATCATTTGCTCCTTATATCTTTATTTATCAATGGGGGAGAAGTTATAAAAGTGGAAATATAGAGAGTTAAAAATGTAATTCCAAAAAATACGAAGAGCAAAATATCAGTAAACATATAATGAAAGTACGAAAATAAAATTGACGAAACAAAAATTAAAAAGAAAAATGAAGTACAGGGAAAAAAAGATACATCCTTCCACCTTCCTTTTATCCCGTCCACGTATATCAGACACAAACGTGTACAAAATTTCTCATATGAATTGGCATTTATATCTGGAAATTTAGTAGAATTAATTATTTTTTTAAAAAAAATGAACATCTTAAGAGCAAAAGCAAGTGGGCCTTTTAATAGATACTCCATCCATCCGTCCACAAAAACAATGTTAATTTCGTTTTGATATATTATATGAAAAGGTAAATTAAATCTATTTATGAATAAGATAATTGATTGTAATAAAGATAAATGATAACTCGAAAAGAATTAAGTGATTGTTGGACGATTAAGATAAAAAATTGTGTTAAATAAACGTATTTAATTTACCTTTCGTCTAAATACGCCAAAATAAAACGAACACAATTTTTTAATTTTGGGAAATGAGTGTTTTCTTTTCAAATAAATTGTTGGTAGGACTTTTGTCCCATAATATCGACATGAGTAGTACTAGTAGCCCAGAAAACACTAACAACGTGCAAATATAATAATAGTATTCTAATGATTAAGACAATAATTTAGTCCCATATTTTATTTAGTCCATTCTTTGCTGATTGGAAAGTCGGCAGTTTGGCAGTAAAATACTCTTAACTTCATTTTCGGCCCACAAACTCGAAAAAATTGTCAAAAAGTTATCCTAAAAAACACATCTACTATTGCAATTTATCTTAAAATAAAATAAGATATGGTGTTTAAAAAAATAAAAAAATAAAAAAATAAACAAAGATATGTATTTTATGATTCACGGGCTTATAAGATTCTAACCCAAAGACTCCTCTTAAAAATATTATAAATCTGCACTTTAAAAAAAAAAAAAAAACTCATCCATTTAAAAATAGAAAAAAACTTTGCATGTGAGGCGATTATATATGTAATAGTGTGAAACAAAAAGCTCAAACCTCAATATTACATCTCACTTTACTTCAAAATATAATTCACAGAAGATCATAAGTCCACATATTATTAATATATTTGTGAAATTGTTGTCATATATGGCGAATCGCCTTCATACAAATTTTTGTCAAAAAAATTAATAATTCATACAAAAAAATTATAGTTGTACGTTGAATAATATTAAAATATATATATATATATATATAATTAATAATTATTGAACGTATATTACCAATTGATCAATTTTTATTGACATTAAACAATCTTGGAATTGTTGTCTCACCAATACCACATTATCTACATCGATCCCAAATGTGTACTTTCTCTCTCTTAACCTCTTTTTTTTCGTTATTGTAAGTTGGTGACTCGTGTTAAGGGCAAGATCAATATTAGGTTTAAACATTTTGTAAAATAGGCTTCCGTAAGATTTCTTATTTTTAAAACACATCTCATCTCATTTGAAAATAAAGTCTTACGAAAAGTTTTTTTTGGGTTGCTTTCAAAACACACCCTTATACTCTAATAAAGTCTGACGTGGAATTATTCTGAATAAAGATAATCAATTACTACTAATTAAATTTTAATGAAATTAATTGTGTAGTGATCAATCATTCGATGATTGAAACTTTATATTTTACTCTTTACATAAGTTGCAAAATGTTATTTCTTGTGAAGAAAGAAAATAAAAGGAATATGAGAATATGAAGTACAAAGTAAAACGGAGAGCTAGTGTAAATCTAATCTAAGGCATGTTGATCATGTGAGTATTATGTTATGGAACTTGAGTATTGAAATTTTGCTTGCTATATTAATTCCATAGACAAATTAGATTCAATGAGGTAGGGAAATAATGTTGGAGAAATTGGGTTAGATAACTGAGGAATTTTTTAAAACTATATAGTCATGTAATTTGGAGAAATTAGATAAGAATGAATTGGGGATTTTTTGAAAAATAAAAAATAAAAAATCATTTATTAAATTTATATCATTTTTAAATTCAATAACTTTTTTACTTTTTTTATTTTTATTGAATTGCCAATTTGATTTAGCTCTTTTTTTTGTTTTGAAAAATAGATTTTTCGCTGAAATCAGCACGTGTCTTACATGACTGTTTTGTAATTGAGGAATTTTAATTTTTTGGTCACTTCGTAGCTAGAGAAGAAATCCACGCCACCTATCTGCCCTAGAGTAAACTCGGCCCAGCCCCAATAGCCAACTATTAATGGCATTGATTATATGATTAATGCACGTCTTTTTAACAAGTACTTATAGTTTTTTCTCTCAAACATTACATCTATATAATTTACGATAATTACTTATATGTATTAGTTGCACCGAATGTATTTTTATATAGTATTAGTTATTTTATTAAAACACATTATTTCGTACGTAATATTAGTTGTTTATTTCTTTTATTGAATTTTACAATAACATGTGTCTTTTTAAAAATAAATCCGAGAATATTAGTACTGATTATTTAGGATAATAAACAAAATAAATAATTTGAACTTTTAATTCTAAATAATTAAATAGAAT